>CAUYON010048288.1:0-23626 GCA_963573935.1 Arctocebus calabarensis
ATTAGGACTGAGTACATTGGATACTTTTTCTTCCATTCTTGAGATACTTTGCTAAGAAGAATATGTTCCAGCTCCATCCATGTAAACACAAAAGAGGTAAAGTCTCCATCTTTCTTTAAGGCTGCATGGTATTCCATGGTATACATATACCACAATTTATTAATCCATTCGTAGGTCAATGGGCATTTGGGCTTCCTCTACAACTTAGCAATTATGAATTGGGCTACAATAAACATTCTGGTACAAATATCTTTATTATGATGTGATTTTTGGTCTTCAGGATAAATACCCAATAAAGGAATTATAGGATCGAATGGCAGATCTGTTTTTAGATCTCTAAGTAGTCTCCAAATATCTTTCCAAAAGGAATGTACAATGCTCACCATCCTTAATGATCAGAGAAATGCAAATCAAAACTACTTTGAGATATCATCTAACTCTAGTAAGATTAGCCCACATACAAAATCCCAAAACCAGGGAATGATTTTTGAAGACAAGTGAGAAGGGATTATAACAAGAAAAAGCTAGCAAAAAGGACTCAAAATGCATGAAAGGTTATGGGACTTACCTTTGATTTTGTCAGTCATAAAAGAATAAATTGCTCTCACTTAAGGACATTCCCTAACTTGATTTTCCCATGAGCATGATGAATATACAACTGATAATTAAAAATAATTAATGATGATTTAGTTATGATAAACTCTTTACTGAAAGGCAATAGTGTAATATGATATGAATATCAATAACTACTGATGATATAAACAAAGATAATATTTACAGAAAAATGTTAATATGAGGCATAATATTAAAATAATTGAAAAGGGTAGAAAACTTAAATTGTCACCTTATTATTCTAAAGGATAAGAAATGGCTTTTGCTATAGTTAAAAAATGGTCAACTATTGTCAATGTCATATTTTTCAATTTAATGGTTTCTAATATAATTTTTACAATTATCCTTATTTTACAGAAAAGAAAAATAAGAATCAAACTGTGCCTTATTCATGATTGCTCAGCAAGCAACTGGACCAGATGCTTCAAGCTTGATATATCGGATTAAAATTCCAAGCCTTTTTCTGCTATACTTTGGATTTTTGTAATTTGCTTATTTTTGTTTTTATTTGGACCACATAATGTTTTATTTTTGCCTTAAAGTTTGTATCTTAAAGATAAAATATAACTTGCATATTTTCTTTGAGGTTAATTGTATTTCTTCACACATTAGGACTATGAAGAATATTAATTTGCATACTTATATTCAGATCAAACAATTTGATTTTCATTGTTATTCCTGAATGCATTTATAAAAGTCCATTTGCAAATATATTTTAATTCCACTTTTTAAATTACTGTATTAAAGTCTTTTTTACTGTTGACTGCATGGTTTTAACTTGAGCAACTATAAGATGATTGACTTAAAATATGAATATGTGTAGGTGGTGTGTTTGTGTACTTCTGGGGAAGGAAAACCTTAAAGAAGGAGAGGCACAGTGGCTGACACCTGTAATCCTCGCACTCTGAGAGGCTGAGACAGGCAGACTGCTTGAGCTTAGGAGCTCAAGACCTGCCTGAGCAAGAGTGAGGCCCCATCTCTAAGGAAAAATGGAAAAACTAGCCAGGCTTCATGGTGGGCTCCTATAGTCCCAACAACTAGGGAAGCTAAGGCAGGAGGATTGCTTGAGCTAAGAGTTTGAGATTTCTGTGAGCTATCATGATGTCATGGCACTTGAACCCCAGGATGAAAGAGTAAGACTGTCTCAAATAAAAAGAAAAACCTCAAAGAAATGTACTAGATTCTACACAACTTAAAAGATATTCTTTTTCTTTAATAGTCTAATTAGAAGAGTTCCACATAATTGGAGGAAGATTAAATTGCTTCCACTCTAACTGTATCATGTCAATAAAACCAAAAGCCTGGTGCTTCTTTGGGACCAATTTTAGTCCTTCCCTATGACTACTCTACAGTAGAACCTCTGTAAGTTGATCACCCAAGGAAGGGATCAATGTAGGAAAGTGGTCACCTATGAAGGTTTTACTGTATTTTTGAGGATATTCTTTGGAGTTAATTCTTAGTCTCTTTCGAGCAAAACTTCCAGGCAGACCCACAGGACAGTGAATAGAAACATGAAGTTTGTCACATTAAAGAATTCATGATGTCAAGTCCACGTGTGGTAGGTGAGACTTACTACCATACAGTTGCCACTTCGCTGTCCATATATGTTGCTTCACCTCTAAGGATTATGTTGGTCTATCAACATGGTATGAAGAACGAAGAACTTAACCGCAACAGCTCACACAGTCTAGACACATCAGGATCAGTACAATGAGTCTATAACAAGCTTGAATAAGGAAGCGGAGTACATTATGACAATTGCTAATGAAGTTTCTATTTGAACCATCAATATGATTGAGGGGTGATTTCTTGTTTCTAGTCTACTAAACTTCCAAAGTGACTTTACCCTAAATTTCATCATGAATTGAAGAGGGTATTATGAGATGAATTTAATAACCTTATGTTAATTAGATGAGAATCCACAAAGATAAAAAATCAGCCACGTTTTGGTGAGGCATTTGCTTATGAAGACTTCATTTCTCAGACATATTCTTTTTGTTCACTTCAGCATTCCCTAACATTCAACACCATTTAAACCGGTAACACTTAAAATGCTCAGACAGAAGCTTTTAATGAAGCCTACATTTTTTCCTCCAATTATCCAAAATACACTTTGTAGAAATAAAACTAGCTTTTGTAAACAGAATTTGAAAATAGGACCTCTGAAAGTTTCATCTGACTCTATGAAATAGGTTCACATACAAAGGGCCAGAGGAACCCCCTGAACGAAGCAGTCCAGGGGAGCCCAGAGAGAGGCCCTGCCCCTTCCCTGAGGGCAGGCACTCCTCAGCTACATGATTGTGGGGATGTAGAAATGCAAATTCAATATTGCTTAATCATGAAGTTTTTTCTAAAGTTGGAAATTTTGATTTTTATCTGATAGTGCCCAGTAACTAAGTGAAGACAACTATTTGAAAATGTTCTAAATCTTTCTCTAAAATTCTCTGAACTCCAAACATATATCTATTCTCTGGCAATATCCAATCTCTGCTCTAAATATTTGCCTTATTCTTTATTTGGATTCTACCTTCCCTTTTCATTTCTACTCACTTCTTGTTCTCAAATGCATATTACTGAAATAAAATTACTTAACTCTATCAGAATAGTATATTGAGGTTCATCTCCAAACATAAACTCCTAGGAAAACAGTTTACCAATGAGTTTTTTTGGCAGAAGTATATTTTGTTTAAAAAAACTGACATTCAGCATTCTTAAACATCTAGTTCTTCCTTGTACTTTTAAGTTTTATATTAAAAAATGCACATTCTATTTTTATATTTCAACAAAATAATTTAAGGAAACTTTAACATATGATCATAATTTTAAACTTAATTAAATTCCCTTAAATATTTTATGTTAGGTTTATAATATATTTTATTTTAAAATATTATATTGCAATTGTCTGATATAACAAATATTCTTTAGCATGTAAGCTTATAAATTAAATAAAATAAAATTACAGCTATGACAAATTTAAATTCAGTAGCTGATACATATTTAGAATTTTAAGTTATAATTTTAAGTTTAAATGCTAAGGAGTGTTGAAGTGAAGTGAAAGAATTGGTCTGACAAATGTATTATAATATTAAATATAAATGTCATAAAATTTCTCTCTATATATATATTTTGTGTGTGTTTGTGTAGACAGAGTCTCACTTTATCACCCTTGGTAGAGTGCCATGGAGTCACGCAGCTCACAGCAACCTCCAACTCCTGGGCCTAGGCGATTCTCTTGCCTCAGCCTACCAAGTAGCTGGGACTACAGGTGCCCCCCACAATGCCCAGCTATTTTCTGCGGCTAGGTTTGAACTTGCCACCTTCAGTATGTGGGGCCAGCACCCTACTCGATGAGCCACAGGTGCCACCCATAAGATTTCAATATAAAATTCTAGATCTGTATCAGCTACTATAATTTCTGTTTTTAATTTAATTATAGAACTATTGTACTATTATGTATGAAGTATTAATATACAGTTCCAGTGTTGGGCCTAATATATAGATATTCTTTAATAAAAGTTACTTATTTTGTGACTTTGATTATCTTAAATACTTATGAGTTTAATGCTAAATCTTGTTGAGATTAAAAGATATTCACTAGTAAAGAAACTATTATGTCATCTAAATTAATCTGTTTATAACATAGGGTGGTTATAACAAAGAAACTATTATAGCATCTAAATAATTTGTTTATAACATAGGGTTTTTATATATAAGCCAAGCTATAGACTGAGATACTTACTATAGTGCTGAAATGTCCAAAGAAAATTTCATGCCCTACTAATTATTCACAATATAGGGGTGACATCTCAAAGCAATTATAGTCCATATCTTCAGGTTTGAGTCATGACTATTGCTATGCTACAGCTGGTCTACACAGGTTTGTGAGAACTGATTATCAAAATTGCAGGTATTTTGCAAATCACTTGTTAAACACAGCCTTTATGTAAATTATATAAAGTTAAAATTAAATTATATTAAAAACATATGAAAAATATTCAAAGCTCATCACTGTTTCACTACTTTTTATTTTATTATCATCTATTCTTTGAGGTCATTCTTATCTGTTGTAGCTTCATGGTGGAAAAATTTCTAATGGTGGACTGCTATGTGCATCTCTTTCCAACTCTTCATCCAGTGGCATCAATCTGGTCACTTGAAATCAGTCATGGTAAAAGAATTTCCACCCATCGCCATCTCCAGAAAAGCTGGTTGTTCAATATTTTCCAATACACTATGTGTGTCATTTTCTAATTTTCTGTCTACAATCCTTTACAGGAGTTTGGATTTTCCATTTCTTTAGCTCTTGAAATATTTAAACATTTTTCATAAAGTTCCAAAGTTCTTTGAAATTAACATTATCATACATTTTCTACAGTTTTCTGTTTGGAAGGATCACACAAATCATTTCATAAATGGTTGTAACAACAAAATTCTTCTGACATATCTGACTGTGTGTTCACAACTTTACAAGTCATTCTTCTGACACTGACTTCAAAGGAGTACAAAAGAAAGCTGTTGTTTATTTCACTTAGGCCTGTTGCTTGATTTCTCACAGTACTAATTTGTTTCAGGCCTAGAAGAGAGAACTGGTTTGAAGTACACAGTTGCATTAAAATATCTAATCATTCAGTATTTCATAACAGAAATAGATCAGTAACTTCATTGACTTGGAAGGGAAGTTAGTGTATCTCTGTCATTAAAATCATTTTTATTTTATATATTAAGTTATTACAAGGCTAATCCCAGAGGCAAAAGCCATATTTTTTTTTCAGTTGAATTCCAAACATTTGATGAACCACCATATTGTATTCTAATACTGCATATGGAAGTTAAATTTTTTAATTTGAGTTCACTAATATAATTGAATTGTGGCAATTCAGAGAGATTCTTTCTATTATAAAAGTTAATAGGGCATAAAGAAGTCCTAGAACAAAGCATGAATCTAAACATACAGGCTAGATCTTTTCCAAGTTAAGGAAAAACAAAGTATCTATAGGTTTCTGTTTATAGAAAAGTTTATTACAAGCTTTAGAAATATAGTTATTCTTTCATGTGTGAAATTGCCATAAAATACCAACATTGATTTTTCTGTGTACTTCGTGAAAGTACATCTATTCATTATTAGTCACACCTGTTTTCATTAAATTACAATGTCTATCGTTTTAAAAAGGTCTGAGAATGCAACAAATCACAGAAGCCTAAAGTCTAATCTTAACACACCCCATTCACCCTATCCTGTTTCTTTTCTAGCTTTCTGCTGTCCCGTTCAAGTAATTTGGGATTTAAGAGGAAGAGGGGATAGAAGTGCTACAACGTTAATTGATGAGAAAAATTAAGAAAGGAAGGTGGGCCATTCAT
Organism: Arctocebus calabarensis; assembly: GCA_963573935.1. NCBI lineage: Eukaryota > Metazoa > Chordata > Mammalia > Primates > Lorisidae > Arctocebus > Arctocebus calabarensis. The sequence goes on from CAUYON010048288.1 coordinate 5,971, forward strand.
TTGTCTATTAAAGGTCAGACACGACAAAGCCAGGAGGCTTTGTTCTCCAGTATGAGGATGAACTTTGCAATGACATTTCTCAGGTTCCTTTCCACTGGCTTCTAGAGCTTAGTCAGTGGAAGGCTGGAGACCAAAGGAAGGAGAATATTTTGTCCCTTTCTTTCTCACCCAAATATATACTGGGCCATCTCAGGCATTTGCTCTATAATCTCAAAGTCTTGATAAGCAGTGGCCACCGTGATTCTAATTTCTTCCAGAAGCCTCAATTCTGGAATCTGGTACCAACACTTTCTCTGGGTGTCTCTAGACATTGGGCTAGTAGTGGCGTCCTGCAGCTATGAAATCTCTGGGCAGCCTCACCACTGAGGTCTTCCATCATGTGTATAACCAATGATCTCCACTGTATTTTCTCCCTGAAAATCTCTGAGGTTAGAGAGATCATGTTGTTAACACGTGATCAAACAGGAATTTGAACTTAGGACTGATTCCAAAGCTCTTCCACTGGAGTATGTTTTTCCCTAGTAGATATAACTTAACATTCAGGAATATGTCTCAAAGTGTTGAGGGAACTAAGATATCATGCCTATGGTGCATAATGCAAGGGTACATGTTGGATCCATTAGCATAGAGTATAAATGTCTTAACCCAATAATTAAGTAAACAAGATGAAGTATATATTAACCAGTGTGATGTAAGAGTTCCTAATTCTATATGAAATCAGCACATTTTACCCCACAAATGCATTAATGTATACATGAAAAAAATAAATAAAAGTAATAAATGTCAAATAACCTGAAATCCAGGTTACTGCCATGGCCATGCCAAGCTTAGCTAAAGACAGCTGGTACATCAATAAAGACTGCTCTTTTTTTCTCAGCCTATGCCCTGTTAGGATTTACGAAGGCTAATGTAGAAACACTTTGGGGGAATCAAAGGTGTTCATTAAAGTCATCTGGAGTCATACTTTTGGAATTCAGAATCCCTTTATTTGTACTGGTAATTTATTTGGATTTTTATTCTTGCTCCCCTACAGCAAAGATTAGTCAACCCTATTATGCTTTATAAAGATAACCCCCTACCTAAAAAATGCTTTGGGGTGGAAAAGATGACAGGAATCCATCCTTATGTGTTCTCATCCACTCCCATGATGTTATCCAAAATCTGGTTATCCCCAAATCTTGTTCTCTTGAGATGTACACATGTATATGCAACTGCTTTGGTGATGTACTTAGGAATCCTCATAAAAATCTGATTGACATGTCCTAAACTCACTGACTATCCCTGAATGTCAAGCTTTTGCTTCTATATTCCTAATTACTATAGTCAATGGTCCCACAGCACACAACTTTCCCCAACTTCCCCAATCATCCTATATGCCACCCTCTTTCTCAACAGGCTCCAAATTCTATTAAAATCAACTTTCTAAGTTCCTGGCAAATCTACACTTGTTTATTCATTCATTCTTTGTTTGCCCCAGGCCAGGCCTGGTGCCTGGTGTTGGGAACACTGAATGAATCAACCGAGCCTAAGGAGAGAAGGAGAGACTGCCTACACTCATCCTTTGCTCCTCTCGTCAGGTCTCAGGGCCCTTCGCACCTGCATCACAGCACTAACTTCTTTACTGTTTGAGCTGTCTCTCTCCATCCTGCTCCCCCTCCTCTCACCTATAGCCCCAGAATGAATGTTACCAATCTGAAATCCTGTCACTTTCCTGCTCGGAATTTGTCAGCAGCTCTACATAGCCTTCAAGACACAGCCTAAGAGCTTCGGGGTGCATCACATTTGTCTCTTCCAGCCTTTCCCTGTAGTGCTTCAGACCCGCACATGCACTTCTACTGTGAACTCTTTCATCCTCAGGCCTCTGTTCATGTTATTTCCACTGCTTATAGCTCTTCCCCACCTTACACTACTAAACCCCCACTTAATAGTTCATAACCCAATAAAAAGGAGTTTGCTCCTCTGGAATCTATTCTGAGTCCAGCCCATGCCTGGGGCTTCTTCCTCATGATTCCTTGTTTTTGGTTCCCACAACAACACCCAGTACATACCTTTATCATAAAATCACTGCACTTATCAGACTCATAGGTAAATGCACTGTCTCCTCCACTCCACTGCAACTTCCTTAAGGGAAAGGAGGGGCTTGGCTTTACATCTCCAATGTGGGCCCTGGATCTGGCACAGAGCGCATACTTAGTACATACGAGAGTGGGTAAGTGTGTGTGTATTCAGAAACCACAAAACAATATACGATCTTACACTGTGAAACACCACAATGAAGAAATATTTTTCACAACTTGCAAACTCCGTTTTTTCTTATCATAAAATTAAAGTCTATTTTTTCACCCCCAACTGCCAATTATTCAGTTTTTTTGAGCTATTACTATTAGCCATTTTAAAAAAAGTCTTTAACAAACACTAAATTTGTATACATAAGCAGACAACTCTAGCAAAAGTTAATCTAGGACTTGTGAAATACCCATAACTCTTTCCTGGATTTGGTTTATATTAATACAGCATACCAGGTAGAGTTTGTAAATATTTTAGAAAAATATTAAAGTAGTTTCTATGTTACACCTTATAGGATCCCAGTTAAACACAGCCTTAAAGAAACCAAAGCACAGCTCAGCACCTATAGCTCAAGCATTTAGGATGCCAGCCACATACACTGGAGCTGGCGGGTTCGAATCCAGCCCAGGCCTGCCAAACAATCACAATGCAACCAAAAAATAGCCAGGCGCTATGGCAGGCACCTGTAGTCCCAGCTACTTGGGAGGCTGAGGCAAGAGAATCACGTAAGCCTAAGAGTTGGAGGTTGCTATGAACTGTGATGCCACGGCACTAAAAAGAAACCAAAGCACTTTTCTCAAGACAGTATTTTCCTTATGGTGGAATCACAACTGAATAATAAGAACAAATTATTTGCATCTTATGAGGATCACTGTTAAGTTTAGAGTAACAGGACAGGCAGCTTTTCTTTACACGTGTCAGAATAGATCACACTGAAAGAGAAAACTTTAGATTTGACTCTGGGGTGACTTAATAGCTTAAAAGATGGGCCCTAAACCATTTCTCAGTTCCCACACCACTTCTAAACCACCAAGCACCAGAAGGAAAATAAAATGACTTATTTACAAAGTATTTCCCACTACTGGAATTATGCGCCAGTACTGCCAGCGGCACTGAAGTGTTTAGGCAGGTTGGAGCTGAGTAATGCATTTAGGTGGTGCATATATTCTAATTCAGAGTTTTGCTCATATTAAGATAAACTTCCTGTACCTATTGACACTTAATAACAGAGGTCTGTTTACACAGGATTACTCTGGCTTTCAGTTTCAAGCTGAGTGAGTTTCGAGGACACAATCCAGACAAAAATTGGTTTTGGATTTTGTTAGAGGCCTTTATTTCGGTTGTGCTGCGAGCGGCCTTCTTAAACTAGATTCATCCCAAAAGCTTATGATTGGTCTTTGACTACTAAAGACTAAGTTCTTAGAAACTGTAATTGGAAAAATTAAAGATCTGCCTTTCTAGTATGCTTCCACACTCAGCCATGGCAAACAGTGCCAAGGATCCATTATCAAAGAAGTGTCATGACATGGTAATGCATGGTACTGAAGACAGGAGACAAATTTCTGCTTTTTCATACTCTTTATTGCCAACAGTTTAAAATGGTAAACATAAAAAAAATTGATAATAAATACTGCTCTTTGGGCTGTAATAAATAAAAAGTTTATTAACAAGGAATGCACTTTTCCAGCCACAAGTGTCTGCAAAAATTAACAAAAAAAAAAATTATATATGGCCATTGTTCACAGTTAGGTAGCCAAAAGCTGCTCCAATTACAGCCTTTAAAAGACATGGGAGCTTCCTCCCTTCTCCCTCCCCTTTAGGAAGTATATTCACAGTTCTGAGTCCTCTGGCTGAAACGCTCTCAACAGAGAGAAGTTAAGAGTCAATGCACCTTTCTGCAATATTGTCCGAAAAGCCTTTTAAAACAGGTATCTCAAGGAAAACTGCATTCTGGTTCACTTTAGATTGTCCAAAGTCAAGAGCTGCATGCCTCAGCCTGGTCTGGTTCCATCCCGTCCGGCAGGACACAGGAAGTGATTTCGTACCACCACTGTCCATCTTCAACATGCTCTAGATCATTCTCTGGCTTCCCTGTAAATCTCACAGTGGAAAAGAGGAGTTCCATAGAGTCCATTCAAAAGTCTTTTAGTTACATCTCTGTAAGAGCATGTTCAGGGCATATTCCATTCGATTTTTTAATTCTAATGAACAGCCAGACATCAGAAGAGTTGTCAGTCTGAAGGTTGTAGATATTCTGTCCTCGTTGATATAAGTGAGAAGATATTCTTCATTTTGGCTACAGATGATTATTTTTGTATGATCATGGTAGAAATTCACCTTAAAAAAATAAACATAGATATTAGATCTTCTTAAATAATCAAAAACAAGAAAGTTCAGTTAATAACTCAACTGGCTAGGTAAAAATTATTTTTTTTAGGACCTAAATATGCACCTTCCCAAAGGGCTTAATTACCTGAAACGTGCCATCATTGAAGAGCATCATTAGGGCCTTATCAGATTTCAGCCACTGAAGGAGGTAGAGCCGAGGTCTTCGAGTATCAGTAACACTAGGTAGATCTCCGCCCTGGAAGAAATTAGGAGTGACTTAGTGCCTAGAAAGATGTTGTGGTGCTCATTCTATTCTTCTAAGCAAAGGCCTCTGAAATATAAGTATCAGGATGGTTTGGAGATCCCTGGCTCCACCTCTCATGTCTAGGGTAGGACATGAATATCTTCACTTTTAACAAGTTTTAAAATGATGTAGCTGCTACTGGTTTGTGGCTGCACATATGTAGTATATCACCACTCTAACACCACAGTACTTACATCCATGAGGTTCTCCTCCATGTAATGAGAAAAGTATTTCAGCACCGTCACTTGACTAATAAATTGCTCCGGGGCATCAGTTGCCGGGAAGACAGAGCATTGGCCAAGCTCTGCATAATAGTGAACTGTCCTAAAGAACAGGAATGATAGGGCAAGACCAGAGAAAAACAGAAGCAGTTAGTTCCTGTTTTTAAGATTTCTCTAGTGCAAAACTAAAAACTGACAGAATTTCATTATTTGAATACACTTACTTTTTGTCTGGAAGGAGGCTCATGTGAGCACCATTGTTGAAAAGGACCCCAACAGTGTGGTCTGAGAGCTGGTACCCAAAGCCGTACTTGTTAGAGTAATCGACCCATTTGGTGACCCACTGAAACGATGTACTCAACTGCTCTTTGGGAATGGAGTCAGCTTCTGGCATGTTTTCTATACATCCCCGAAGAACCCTGGCCACTGTGTCTGCAACGCTTCCCATAGTACTGTCTTCAAGGCCTGAAAAGTCAAAGAGAAATGTGATTATAAACTACTTAGCAAGAAAACTTCAGGCTTTTGCAGATGCCAAGTTTCCTTCCACTAATGCTAAAGACGTAGAACACAGAATTATGCTTTATCTTTTTCTAAATCCTTTAACATTGCTTCCTCTATGTCAAATTAAGCTTCAAAATAAATTGACTTTAATTACTCTGCACTTAGCACTGGAATTTATAGTTTCATTATTTAAAATATGATTATCAACCACTTACATTCACTGCTACTGCTACAACTGCCAAGAGTCCCTCTGACTATCATTCGAATAGCATCCCCAATCTGCTGTTTGTTTTCTACTGCAGGTGTTCCAGATCTGGCAACTGTAGTGACAGGTGGCTGGAGCTCCTTAGAAGAGAGAAGAGTCACACAATGAGTCAAACACCTAAATTCATTTAATATTGAGAATTCCAGGTTATGTTGAGATTGGGGCAATTTCTCGGAAAGCTTATCAAAAAGCAATAGACGCAAGCTAGACAAAAGATACTGCAGTAGCCCATGCATGCATTTTAAAAATAAAAGTCATTATCTTTCCTCTAAAAGGGATAGAAAAAAACCTTTAAGTAAATTCAGCATGCTTAGACTATGACAATCACTGTCCAAGTGCTAATCAACAAAGAAGAGAAATGATACAGGGTTTGTATCTGTTTAATTCTTTCCCAACACACCTCATCTGTCCTGTGTTTGCTGGGTTGTTGAGTTATTGAAGTCTTTTTCAAATCATGCCTAAGCTTGTAAATTTCTTCATCTTCTTTAGACACTCTATCTGTAAATCAAGGAAAAGATTACAAACATTAGTCTTTCCCAATAAGGTCGGGATAGAGCTAGCCACATTTCTTCTTTTTGGTTTTATTAGCCAGGTTATGGGCATTTATGGCAAAAAATAGTATTCTATCATTGCAATTACCCAAGAAGCACGTTTTACTGTTTATAAAATATTATCAGTCAAAAATTCAAGGTGTGGATTTATTGTGTTATAAATGTCAAAGTTCGATAGCATGCAAATATACTTGCTATGTTATGCTAATATTAAAGTCTCTTTTGCCAAATTTAAAGAAAAGGGAGAGAAGTCTTATAACTTACTATGCGTGTCAATATATCTTGCTTTGTCTTTTTTGCCACCAAAAAGAGCAGCAGCTGCTTTCTTGAAGAAATTCTTAGCTGGGCTTGACAAGTGAAAATCTGGAACTGTATGACAACAGCTAGAAGAAAGTCTGTCTGGAGTAAAGCCCTGTGGAGCATGAGAAAAGATGTTCAGTAACCTGCCAGGTAAAACTGCAATTGCCACCAATAGCAAGTAAGAAAAAGACGTAAGATGGTGCACCAACCTGCAGAAAAAAGTCATGTCGAATGATGTCATCCAAACTGGGACGATCCTCTGGGTTTTTGGACAACATGCTAGCTATTAAGTGCTTGGCAGGAGCCAGCAGTGAAGATGGCATTGTATACCTTGCTTCTCTTATGCACCTGTAGGTTTCTTTCAGATTCGTAGTTTCAAACGGGGGTCTTCCTAGTAACATTGTATACCTGTGTGCAAGGAAACATATTTTTAGCAATAGCCATAAAGCAATTCCCTTCGAGTATTAAAATCTACATCCAATTTTTTTGTAATCACTGTGGTGCATTACTTACATTACACAGCCTAAAGCCCAGATGTCTGATTCACAGCCATGTCCTTGTTTATTGAGGACTTCAGGTGAGAGATAATTTGGGGTACCACATATTGTTCTGAAAATACAAAATATTAAGATGTTGGAATTAAGTTTAAATAATTTTCTTGATGTGACGTCATAAGAAATAAATAAGTTAAAAGTACGATATTGAATTTCTATTTGAAAACATTTGACTTTTGGCATTTGAAAAATTGACATTTGACCAAGTGATATATGATAATTTCTTTAAATGCATGTACAGTATATTTTAGCTTACATGATAAAGTGTTTTTAACCAACTGAGACCAGGGACAGTATGGCATTTTTATATATTTCAGACATAGATGAGACTTAGATTGCTTTAGTAATCAACTGAGAAGCATAATATGTTCTTTCTGGTCCATAGTAGGTATTTAATAAGTGTTTCTTTAAATTGACATTGTTGAGGTTTATAGACTTCCATATCAATTGACCTCTAAAACATTAACTGCAGAATTATAAAGGCATCTGGTCTCCACAAAACCCTAGCAGGATATATCTTTCTGACTCTTACCTCCTTCTATGTTCCAAGGGTTCCAGCCTGGCTGCCAAACCAAAGTCCCCAACTTTTAGTTCCATGGCTTCATTAATAAAAAAATTCCCTAGACAATAAATAAAACAAAATGTGAATCCATTTGCAAAGATATTCTAACCAAGCATGCACACATTCACTTTGGAGGCAGTCTGTTGGTATATTACATTCAAAAACAAGATTGCCCAGGCTAGATCCCCATTAAGAATATTAATACATAGAGAGGAAGAGATAGACAAAAAGAACATTGCTCTCTAACACAAAATTCAGCACATGACATTGGGGCTTACCTAGTTTGAGATCTCTGTGCAAGATTTCTTGTTCATGAAGGTACTTTAGCCCAGACACAATCTGCCTGAGGTAGTATCGGACTTCTGGCTCTGTTAACACCTTTCTTGCTTTCAAAATATGAGCCATGGACTAGGGCGAAGAGAAGGAAAAAAGAGAATCTGTCAAACAAAGGTATCAAAATCCAGGATGAGCCATGAAAGTTGATGTTACCTTGCCAGAATTGCCACAGCTAACCTCCCACACAAAATGCTATTTGACTATCATTTTAAATTCGGGGGAAGCAAATGAAATAGGAGTTAAGGCTTACCCTTCTACTGCAGTATTCCAAGAGAATGTAAATGTTCTCTTTGTCCTCAAAGTAGTGGTAGAACTGCACTACATGCTTGTGGTGAAGAATTCTGTGAAGCTCTATTTCTTTGTCAATCTGAAAGAAAAAGCAAGGCTTATTTGCCTCCCATCCTGTCTGAAAAGCTAGCGCTTACACATGCAGAAGACATTTTCCTAAGAGGGAAGGGCCATCCCTGCACACAAAGAAAATACTTTACTCAACAGTCATACACACCTTTTCCCTTTGATGAGGCTTAGCTACTCTGCTGTGAGGAATAATTTTTGCAGCGTAGACTTTGTTATTTGTCAAATCTGTCATCTCGTAACATTTCGCAAAGCCACCCTGAAAGGAAACAGAGCCAAGAGAGAATTTGAGGAGGGCAGAAAAATGGACGGCAGAGATCTTAAATAAATAAATAAATAAATAATACATCGATCAAAGAAGAAAAACACAAAAGCAAAAATTGGAGGAACGCAGAGTGGACGGGGGATGCAGTCTACTTTGTAAAAGCTCCTTCATAAAGGGAAACTATTCCTGAAAACAGGGAGTTCAAACAGTTTCTCTTCTTCCTTTACAATGGGGAGCTTTAAGAAGGGAGCTGAGCTGGGGAAAAATGAAAAATAATGTCTGAAGGGACTTGTCAGGAAAATTCTCCCGGGAGCAAGTGGAGAGCGCTACGTCTGCCATAGACAGCCCTGGCGTCTAGACTCAAGATGAATTTATTTGGGCTGCGGGAATTACACAGATGCGTGGCTAAGGATGGAAAGCCAATCCTCAGCGCACAAAAGCCGGAGGAGAGCAGAAGAGGGGCCCACGCCGCTCCGGGACCCGGCCCCCGAGAGACCGAGGGGCGGCAGGCACTGGGACTCGAGGTTGCCCCGGCAGCCCTCCCTCCCTCCCGGCAGCCCGGCGCCCGCCGCTTGTCACCTTTCCCAGCACTTTGCCCCGGCAGTAGCGCTTCCCCGTCGTGGGATCGACGATAATCCGCGAGATCTCGGGCCCCGAGTGCGAGTGGTGGTGATGGTGATGCTGGGCCGCCGGCGGCACCTGTGTCTGGGGCTGCGGCGCTTGCGGCTCTTCTGGGGGCTGCTGTGGCCGCTTCTTCTTAGAATCCCCGCCGCAAGCTTTGCCCAGAGCCTGCTCACACATCTTGGTGCTGGCAGCTGGCTGGTAGGTGATAGTCCGCAAGAGTTCCATCGTCTCCGCGGCGCCTGGCGCTGCCTGCTGCCACCTCCGAGGCGCGGACACACGTCCCAGCCGGCCCTAGCCCTCTAGCCTTCGCCTCTGCCTCCAACCCGCGCCCGACTCCCCACTCCACTTGTGCGAGTGCGAACGCTCGCCGAAGCCTTAAATACGGCCGACGGGAAAGGGGCGGAGACCCGAGAGCGAATGTGACGACACAAGATACGCTCCGCCCACCGGCCGCCCAGCTCGCAGGGTCAGCCCAGAGGCAGGCCTGGGCTGGCTCGGGTCCTGCTCCCGAGAGCCGCGGCTGGGCGCTCTTGCCGCCACCCAGAGGCCGGCAGAGCCGCGGGCCGGTCCGCTCGCCCGCCACCGCATTCTTCGAGTACTCTGAGCCTCGGTGTTGAAATCAGAAACCCGAGGGCCTGCGCCTGGCCCCTCCCGCGCCGCACGGTGGCGGGGCCGTGGAGTGACCCGCGCCCATTGGGCGCTGGTGTAAACGCAGGTCCATCCTCTCCCCAGCCCCCACTGTCCTTCCTGACCGCCCGCCACCCGACGCCGCCGGTGTCAAGGTGTGAGTGTGCCCCCAGCCGTCCTCACCCCGGCGTTCTGGAAGCGTCGGGGGCTGCTGCCAGGAGGCGCGGCGTCCGTAACGGACCCCCGCGAGTCTGGGCAGAGCCGCTGCGCGGAAGCCATGGCCGGTGAAAGGCCAGGGACCCCGGGGCCGAGCGTCCGAGATCCTCTGCCGCTTCTGAATGAGGCGGACTCGGGCTCGTAGGCTGGGGGCGCGGGGGTCGATCGGCTGACAGCGCCCGGATCCCACCTGAGGCCCCTGCCCATAACCCCCTGGACTCTATGTCTAGAGAGCCAGCCTCTGCCCGAGGTCAGACCCTTAACCTTGGAGGGGGAAGTCCTGCCGGCGAAGCGTCCAGCCGTCGAAGACCAGAGAGCGAGGGCGTCATCTCGTGGACAGTCGCAGAAGTGCGGTTAGAGGTCTGCGAGGGGGCCGTGGTGAAGACCGTGGCCCTCTGACAGTGGGGGTAGAATCGATCCCAGTTACGCTTTGCAGTCTAAGTCACCTACGACTACTACTGTAGAATGCGTCTGTTCACAAGTCTTATTAGATGCTCTGGTGCTGGGAGAGTTGATCCAACGGAGCGGGGGCACTGGTAAAATAAAGAGGCGTGTAGGCAAGTGTGCTAACACATAGCTTACTTTCCTACTTCAGGTGTTACCCTGCGGTTTTACTAACCTGGGAACACAATTTTTTTCTTGTTCGAATTACAATAGTGTAACATTTATTGAGCGCTGTTCAGTTAATTTTCTTATTTAATCTTACAACAATTGTGAGAAATACTGTTATGCAGGGAGGAAAAATAATTTTCTACGCTTCTAAATTTGGGTCTGGGTCTCTGTAACCAGGCAAATTAATGAGAGGAAAACAGATTTATTAACATGTGTGTCTCATATGTGCATGGACAATAACCAGGAAAACTGAGTAACTTAGAATTAGGGCTTAAATGGTATTTTCAGATAAATCCTCCTCCCACCCCCAAAAGTGTAGGGAAGGCAAATTAAGGAAAAGTGACCAGGAAAAGTATGGTAAATAGGAGTAAGGTTTGTATTTCTCCCTTGATAACAGTCCCTGGAGATTTAGAGTCTTATTTTTCCTCTTGGTACAAAAGAGATAGTCTGGCAAATGGAGTTTTCTTCTTTTTTTTAGTAACTACTGTTTTTCCTTACAAAAAGGTAATATGCCATTTTCAGATTTTCTGAACTGTGTCTGCTATTTCACAAAAATAATCCTTAATCCAGAGCCATATTTGGGGTAGCAGGTCTCCTATATTATTATCGCACTTAACAGATGAGGAAACTGAGGCTTGGAGAATTTCAGTAACTATTCACTCTATATGTTTTAGTAGATCATCCAAGTTATAATAATTAGCATCTTACTTGAATCTTTTTATCTAAGAATCTTTTTAACAGGCTATGGTAAATGGACTTTTGATATTAAATTCCAGAGACATTTGTAATATTAGATTAATGAACCCCTGGATGGTATTTAGAAAAGGTGTTGCTATAGTCCACTATCAAGTTTGTGGTATCAATTCATCAAACATTTACTACTTCCAACAAAATACAGAACGGAGGCTTCATTGTCATTACAGAGTAGAAAGGGAAAGTGTTTTCTGTCTCTGTTGGGGAGAGGCATTGACTCATTAAAGAATTCAGGACAAGTCCAGGCATGTTTCTCATAAGTAAGGGTAGACTTTAGCCCCAGGATTATCAGGGCTCTACTAAGGAGTGGTGCTGAGGGGTGGAAATTAAGAATTATATAATCCTCCCCTTTATTCATAAACCCAGGGATGAACTTTGCTTCCCAGATTTATGCAAATCTATTCACCATAGAGAGCTTGTCAGTTTGGAAAATATTTCCCAGAGCTAGTTATATATGCCTTGTCTTTTGTGTTTTATTGGTAGATACATATATACATATATGATATATATATATATATGAAATTATGTATGTGCATTTGTTTATGGCCTAAAATAAAAAAGACTGAAGAACAGGTTGTCCTGATGTTTTATTCCAATTATTTCTTTGATTGTCATATAATATTGTTTATGTTTTTACCAAATAGACTTTTTATATGGAATTAACTGTTGATCATTCCATATGAAATTCAGGTTTGTCTTCCATAACATGCAGACATTTAATAAAGTATTAACTCTGCTTAAGTCTTCTTATGGTGTCTTCTTGCCGACAGTGAAACTATGATTATTCAGGTTGTGGTGCCATCATGTGGCTAGAACCAAAATTTGCAGTACATAGAACAAAAAAGGAAATAAATGTACTTTTGGTTCTAAATCTTTTCAAAATATTTCTCTGTGCATCTATAAATTTCATGCTGATGCAACTGAAATCTTAATAGGATTTTTTCTGAAACTTGACAATCTGGTTGTAAAAATTGTATGAAATTGTGCAGAGTACCAAAAAATAGCAGTCACTTTAAGGAAGAATGAAAGGGGACCTACCAGGTGTCAGGACTTATAATGAAGATACAGGGATTAAGAAAGCAGCTAGGAACGTTTGGTTGGTCCTCTCACGGAGATAGGCAACCAGAGGGATCGAATAAAGAGCCTCAAGGTAAATCCACATAACTATGGAACTTTGATACCTGATAAGAAAGACAGATTAGCAAGGAGGGGAGGGACTATTCAGTAAATGGGGTCAAAATCAAACTGCTTTTCCATGTAAAATATGAAATCCACATTTCACCCCATTGTCATTTGCCAGGGCTGTCATTACAGAATACCACAGCCTGGGTGTCTTAACAACAGAAATAAATTTTCTCCCAATTCTGGAGGCTGTTAGTCTAAGATCATGGTGTTGCAGATTTCTCCTGATGCCCCTATGTGTCCAAATTTTGTCTTACAAGGACAGCAGTCAGACTAGATTAGGGCCCATATGACATTATTTAACCTTAATTATCTCTGTAGAGAGCCTATCTCCAGGAACAGTCATACTCTGAGGTACTGGATTAGGGTTTTGACATCTGAATCCAAGGGGGATGCAATTTAGCCCATACTATACACCATTTGCAAAACATCTACCGTTGGGGTGAAGACTTAAATAAGAGCAAAACCTTAAAATATTAGTAGAAAATATAGGCAATTAACTTTTCGTGCATAAGTTCAGGGAAAATTTCTTCACACGTAAAAAGCACCATATAACAAAAGAATGACAAATTTAACCAAATTAAAATGAAGATCTCTGATTTATGCAAAGACCTTAAAGTAAAATGATGAAAGACAGACTGTAAGTTGGAAAAGGATTTCTGTTAAAAGATAGTCTTGGGCGTGTTAAAATTTTAACACTTTTATTTGAACACTCAGGGTTGATGAATGAGGCATCGTTAGACTGCAAGCAATTCTGCCCTCCACTATGGGGTCAGAGGTAACTTACAAAGTGGGCCAAGAAGCTAGACAAAAAGAAAAAAAAACTGCCTAGTTAAAGTGGAAGTGCCTCCCAAAAGATCAGTTAGTGGTTTCTGACTAGTTAAGTTCCCAGTTAAAGGTTAGTGGTGGTTTCTGACTATTTAAGCATGAGTTTCATTTTATTGTTTACATTGGACTTGGATTTGCTTATGTAGAAACTCAATATGCTGAAGCCTTCTCAGCCTAATGGCCTTCCAATTTTATTTTATTTTTAATGCACGTGAGCATCCAGGAATTAATAACAGAATATATGAAAAGGCTCCTACAAATCAATTAGGAAAAAAAATCCCAATAGAGAAATGATTGAAACACATAAGCATTTCATAGAAGAATGCCTGTTTATAGTCAATAAATAAGATGAGATTTTCAAAGCCATTAATGACAAAAATGCAAATCAGGGCCTTATAAACTCATTTGATAGGTAAAAATTAGGAAGCCTAATGAGATCAAGTTTTGGAGAAGTACTTCAAGAAATTTACTTATACAATTATGCTAGGAGAGCAAATTGATGATTCTTACACTCTACCACTCAGCAAGAGAAATGCTTACATAAGTACACCAAAGACATACACAAGCATAGGCACTGCAGCACTTGTAGTAATCCCCAGAATGGACACAACACAAACACCCAGAGATAGGAGAATGTGTAAACATATTGTGGTACATATACATAGTGGGATATTATGTGAAATCAATGAATTATAAATATCTTCATCAATATAGTTGAATCTTAATGTTGAGCTAAAAAGGCAAATCTAGAATTACTCTTATAAAGTTCAAGAACTTAATCTAACTTTTGTTTAGACATTATATATATGTGTATATATATATAGTTTAAAATACTATTTTAAAAAGGCAAATTTAAGCACAGAATTTAGGGTACTGCTACTTTGTATAGGTGAGGCAAAGGAAAAAGAGCAGGAAAGGACATGCAGGTCCGTGTATATTACTGGTGATTTAGGTCTAGTGTTGGATTATGAGAATACTCAAATGGGGGTGCATACATGTAGAGACCAATGATAATTATGCAATGAATAGTATAGTTAATCCAATTATGTGTACCTTAAATATTGGTTAAAAATATAATCCTGGCTCTTGCAATCCCATTACTAGGTAACTACCCCCAAAAAGCGTCATTTTAGCATAAGAACATTTGCACTTGAATGTTTATAGCAGCTCAATTCACAATTGCAAAGATGCAGACAAGCCAAGTGCCCTTCAACCCAAGAATGGGTTAAAAACTGTTGTATATGTATACCATGGGATAATATTCAGCCACAAAAAGGTTAAGATTTTGTACCTTTTGTAACAACTTGGAACGATTTGTAGAACGTTCTCCTAGGCAAAGTATCACAAGAATGGAAAAACAAGCATCTCATGTACTCAGTACTAAATTGAAACTAGTTGATTAAAAACTATAAGCCCGCATGAGAGAAAAACTCAAATTCTAGTAAGGGAGATGGAGGGAAGGGAACCATAAATTCCCACCCAATGGGTACAATGCAGAGGTTTATGGCACACTTCTGGGTGAAGGACTCAACTACAACTTGAACTTTAATCTGACAAATGCAAACCATGTAACCTGAGTGTATGTCCCTTCATATTTATCTGAAATTTTAAAAAACCATGAAAAGAACATTTGATTTATGAGTGCATTGCCAAGAGGTTGTGTGGGTAAATTTGGGTAGATTAAGTCTGAGTATGTAACTTGGGTATCTTAATCTATTCCTGTTGCTATAACAAAATACTTTAGACAAGAAATTTAGAAGCAAAAGAAATTTATTACTCACAGTTCTAGAGACTAGGAAGTCCAGAATCAAGGTGACAGCAGAATTTGGTATCTGGCAAAGGCCTATTCCTCATAGATGGCACCTTCTCACTGCATCCTCACACGGTGGAAGGGTGTAGAGCATTCCCTTCAACCTCTTTTAAAGGGCGCTAATCTCATTCACAAGAGCAGAGTCCCTATGACTTAATCACTTACTGAAGAGCCCTACCTCTTAATACTATCTCATTAAGTATTAGTTCACAATATATGAATTTTTCATATTCATTCAGAAATAGCACTGGTATCCTAACAACAGAAATTAATTTTCTAAAATTCTAAAGCTTCAATCTGAAAAGAGCCCAAACTTCATTTGATATTTATTACAATATATTTAATTGATTGGATATTTAAATTTAATAGCTATTGGAAAAATAGCTCAATAAAAATAAAGCAAAGACTTCATTTTAGGATTTACACTTAAATGTTAAATACGCTGTAATACTTTTTACATGATGCTCATTTTGGTATACTGGTATTTTGTAAAAGAATAAAATTCTGTAGTAAATCCCTGTAGTGACCTTTGAAAAAGGTTCATACAGTTGTCAAAATATAGAGACAAAATTTGTCTTCTTTATTATTTATCACTTTTATCCATCCATCAACTGTCTATCCCTATTTTCTAGACATAGTAGCAATATTTAAGAGGAACTTTTTCACACTTTTGCACAAACTACAACTAATTTATTGCAGTAGAGTTGGCACTCCCTCTGCTGGTAGAAAGTGATAATGCCAATCAACACTTTTTAAAATGCATCCATTTCTTCAGTCATACCTATTGTGCTGTGCATCATCAGCATAACAAATAATCTCACTTTTTGAATCTATCTTAGTGGTCACAGTTAGTTTCTAAAGTCAATTTATTTAAATTTTATAATTACAAAAATATATTAAGTGAATATAACACAATGGACACATGGTATACATGTGTTTTCATTTTTCAATTTTGGAAGTGAAAATCTTTTGTAAGTATTAATATGAAAAACCTGACATTCTAAAAATATTTGTTAAATAATATCTTCCTCCCTAGTCCTTTTAAAATCTTTTGTAGGGGGGGAGGAGTCAAGATGGCGATCTGTAGCCAGTTTTCCGCAGAGGTTCCCATCCAGAAGGAGAATTAAAGGACAGAAACTCAGCAAGAAAGATGATGGTTTGGATCTGAGCCAAAAGAAAAGGTCGAAGAGCACACATCAACCCTGCTAGGGCGAACTGAGACCCCGAGAACACAAACAAAAAGGTACAGAGCACATCACCAAGCGGACGGGAGTCCCCTCCCCCATGAGATCGGCTTGCAGCATACTCCATACCGCCATACAAACAAGCTAGCAGAGTTCGGATGTCCTCCCACTCTATCCCACAGGAGAGACTCTCTAAAAACCAGACCTCCTTCCCCTAATAGGGTGCCATGGTGCTCTCCAGCCAGGCATAAAACTGTATATACTCTCTACCTGCAAGTTGGTGTTCCTGGTGTTCCCCTACACTCTCACACAGAGGTCTGGAGGCATGTTCCCCACAGAGTCCAGATTCTTGGAGATTTTCTCGAGGGGTGTGGATGGGCACAAACTTGCTGAACTGTGCTGGTTTTCCAGCTCGGAGTGTTTCGGGGAGAGAGCCGTGAGGAGACCTGGCTGGTGGGAGGGTCTCCTGAGGCACGAAACAGCAACCACCTCCAGGAACAATAGCCAGAGAGCTGCACCCCAGGGATATTTTGAGGAGACACTCTCAGTCTTCTGGGTGGCCAGGGGAAGCCACGGCTTCTCCGCCCGTGATGGCGGACTGGCAACCAAGGCACAGTGAAGGAGTTGCCTGAGGCAGTACTGGCTGGGACACAAAGCAGGGATTAGAATACTCACAGAGGGGATGCTTTACTTAACCTGGCCCTCAGGGGATGAAAGCTGAGATAAAGGGCTGGAACTCACAGACTGAGTAAACCCCATTTGCAGCCACAGTCTGATCAGGGAAAATAGCCTTGACAGAAATAAATTCTGCGAACTTGTTCTGTTCCAGCAGCAACATCAATCAGAGACAGGGCTGGAACTGAGTGAATCGCCCCAGCCCCTGTTAAGGTTGTCAGGCCTCACCTCCCCCTGCCAAACAGTGACAGGGAGTAACAGACTGATTGTGGAGCCACAGACCTCACTGTGACCCAGGCAGGTGCAAACCTCTGGAGCATCGGCTCAGTGGACGAAACTGGATCAAAACTGTTACTACCGACTGGGTGTGATAGAGGGGCAAGGTTGGGAAGGAGGCATCAACCTTCCCAGACTAACTTACTTGCTGGGGGGGTGCCCTCCTGAGTGCACAGAGCATCAAAGTGAATTATACAAGAGCTTCCAGCGGATCCCTGCTATCTAGTTGCCAGAGACTTTTTTAACTCTTCCATTTGAGAT
>CAUYON010048291.1:0-22731 GCA_963573935.1 Arctocebus calabarensis
TTTCATATGAAGGCTAAAACCCAATTATAGCACAGGAATACAGGGATAGGGGAAAGGGAGGGGAGGGGTGGGGGGAGGATGGGTAGAGGGAGGGCAATTAGTGGGAACACACCTACGGTGCATCTTAGCAGGGTACTGGAGAAACTTATTTTTTTATTTTCATTTTTATTTATTTATTTTTTTGAGACCGAGCCTCAAGCTGTCACCCTGGATAGAGTGCGTGGCATCACAGCTCACAGCAACCTCCAATTCCTGGGCTCAAGCGAGTTTACTGCCTCTGCCTCCCAAGTAGCTGGGACTGCAGGCGCCCACCACAATGCCCAGCCATTTTTTGGTTGCAGGTGTCATTGTTGTTTGGTGGGCCTGGGCTGCATCAAACCCGCCAGCTCAGGTGTACGTGGCTGGCGCTTTAGCCCGCTGAGCCACAGGCGCCAAGCCTGGACTTGCATGGCTTAATCTTTTCTCTATTTCTTTGATCCACATGGTTGAGAATATCACTTGTAGCTGGTCGCTGTGGCTGACACCTGTAATCCTAGCACGCTGGGAGGCCGAGGAGGGCAGATTGCTGAGCTCATCAGGTCCAGACCAGCCTGAGGCAGAGTGAGACTTTGTCTCTAAATATAGCCCAGTGTTGTGGCAGGCACCTGTAGTCCCAGCTACTAGGAAGGCTGAGGCAAGAAAATCACTTGAGTCCAAGAGTTTGTGGTTGCTGTGAGCCGTGATGCCATAGCAGTCTACTGAGGGTGATAAAGTGAAACTCTGTCTCAAAATAAAGAGAGAGACAAGGAGATAGAGAATATTACTTGTAGAAACTTCCCATGTATGTACTTAATGCCTGATAGCTATGATTTGACTGAAATTTGACAAGTCATATTCTCAAGCACTCTGAAACTTCTGAATTTGAACCCTACTTGCAAAGTAAGAAATTAGCCTGCCAGAGTTTCAGAGACATTAGCAGAAGGCTTAAAATGTCTAGGTTAGAAACAAACAACTTGGTACTACTCACTCATTCACATTGTTCCTCAAGCTCCAATTTCCACCACTCAGTACAGAAAGACCAAGCGTCACCTGCCCACACAGTGGGTTTTACCAAGAAGATGAACACCAAGTTTATAGGCCCCAATTTTTTTAATACTGGGCTGTATAGGCAGCAAAAAAGGGGAAGATGTTACCATTACCTTCTTATGGTTATTTATAGGCATAATAATTAAATTGACATAAGATAGAACAAAAAGAGACAAGCACAAAAATTTAGTGTAAACTTAAATGATAGGGGAGCCCTCACAAGGAAGGAAAGACCCAAAGAAATAGTAAAATCTATGTGCTTTTTGATTGACTTGAACAAAGATAAGAAATTATGGATAAATAACTAAATAACTTGGAGACAATAATGGAAGAAAAGAATTCTTCTAACAAGTTCTGTTCATACAGAAGTACCTTAACTGTGAACTCCCATTGAGAATTTTTTTTTCCTGGTACAGAGTGACCAGCAATCATATGGGTGTTTTTTCACCTATTTTCAGGAAAAAAGGGGGAGATTAAAATGCCCTTCTTTTATCTGTATTTTTTTTATCTGTTTCTCTAGTGTCTTTAGCTTTATACCAAAGCAACATATTTTGGAGTGCATCCATGCTTCTTGGTCCGGGGAGAGATAATTTATCCTCTAGAGTTGTAAAGAATCCTTCTGTCTGATAGTGTATGGTGCAGTGGGAATAAAGGCATACACTATATCATCCCAGGCTGTTTTGCTATTCAGATGTAAGCAATAGATTGGGATAAAGCAGTTGGTGCTTCTGCTTATAAGGCATACAGAAACACAAGAAATCCATGGAGAATTGTCTCCTAGTGATAATATTAAATTTTTTTAACCTCTCTGAAGATGATAATAGAAAAAAAAGCAAAATGAAAATAGCAAAACCACAGAAATAATCTTATGAAAAAAAGAACTGTGTATCAATGAATTGTAGCAAGCCATTGTGTTGTGAATTTACAGCACAAACAAGTATGTTAGAAGAAAAATTTAAAAAAGAATAAAAGCATGCTCCACAGATACATAATAAACACCTCTTAATACATTAGAAATCCAAGTTTTTGGATGCCCCAATTATATACTCTTAAACCTTCTGTTCCGTCGCGCCATGCAGTACTTGCTTTGCTGAGTGTCTTCCAGCCACCCCTTCCCAGTGGACAAAGCTCGGTGAGATCAGGCATCATGTTGATGTTGCTGACGTCCCACGCACCTCGCACACTGCCTGGCACATGGTCAGGGTTCCATTATCATCCATGGAAAAAAAACAAATAGCATGCTGGATTTTATGAAACAATGGCAATATTTATAGAGTTCTAAAATTACTAATTTGACATATCTTAGAGATGCTACAGATTGTAAAAACCTTGATAACTTCACTGAGCCCTACTCATTTGGGGGCCCACAGTACTGGTGCCTAACACAGTGCTTGACAAGTACTAGCTGCTCTTTAAAATTCGTATATCTCCCATGCAGCCATGAAAACCTCCTGAGAAAACCAGAATCGAGAAAACTTTGAGGCTCAGTGCCTGTGGCTCAACAGGCTAAGGCGCCAGCCACCTACACCTGAGCTGGGGGGTTCGAATCTAGCCTGGGCCTGTTAAACAACAATGATGGCTGCAATCAAAAAAAAAAAATGGCTGGGCGTTGTGGCAGGCGCTGTAGTCCCAGCTACTTGGGAGGCAGAGGCAAGTGATTTGCTTGAGCCCAGGAATTGGAGGTTGCTGTAAGCTGTGATGTCACAGCCCTCTATCCAGGGTGACAGCTTGAGGCTCTGTCTCATCTCAAAAAAAAAAAAGAAAAGAAAAAGAAAACTTTGAAGCTGCAAAATATTACAGAATCGCAGGGCTAGTTAGTGGTTGAACCACAGATTTCCTTATCTCTTCCTATGATCTGTAGAATCATTCATCATTATCTTTTTCTTTCATTTCGAGAGAATTAAGTCTTATCAGACAACATTCCTCTGTGTATTAAAACATTACTTACATGCTAACTTTTCAAGTTTATTGTAAATCTTTATATCAACTTTTAAATGTAACATATCTAATGCAAGAAAACTGCATTTAATTACTAAACAGTGATTCTTTTTTTAATAAGAGAAAGAGGTTTATTTATCATCTGTATAGGGGGAATCAAAGAGTGATTACCTGAAGAGTAACTGAAATTTTAAAAATATTTAAAATAGTAAAAAATAAAACAAATACACAAAAAATAGTCCAAAAACCCTGTAATTTTTACACAGAAGAAAAAAAATTTTCAGAAGAGTTGTCAAAGAAGAATCCCAAATTTCTTGAGAATGGTAAAGCATAACAACACATCAATGGAGATAACTGGTCTGCCAAGAGGTGGGCTTGCACAGAGCATGGTTTCTCATGGAAAATGGCCAGTGAGACTTAATGGGTCAGGGCTGGATAGTTTATTATTCAAAGAACAGCAAACATGAGGAGCATCAGCTGGGTTGTGCTTATTCCCCAGCAGCCCCCATGTCCTAAAGAGAAACCATAGGCCGAGATGCATGATGTGCTGCGCTACAGGTAAGAAATATGGGTCAAGGCTGTGGACTTCCTGAGTAAGCAGGAAGTGTGTAACTAGCAGCGAATATTGTGTCAAGTGAGCAAGCCTGACTCCAAAGAGCAGTTCTGAAGAAGTAGTCACTCTGGGGCCCCTTTGAGCCGCTTTGTATTACCAACTATAGAAACTGTTCAGCTGCAGGAGAGGAAAGTCTCTCTGTGTAACACCATCAGCTCAGTGGCCGTGGAGGACTGCCTCTCCCAGCAAGGGTGTTAGCCATCATTCCTTTCCAATAACATTTACACTGAATGCATTTAAAAAAAAATGTTTCCCACTGACAAAAATTCCTTCCTTGACCAAATTTTAGTCAGACTCCTAAAGCTTCTTCTGGGCCCATCTGTGCACCCCTTATAACATCTGGTTTTAGGAAAGCTGCTAAGTCAGTTTAACAAACTCCACCCCCCTCTTCTTGATGTCTGATCACCCTCAATATGGGACCAGATTCCACATCTCTCTCTATCCCCTGGGAGGTATTGCTCATCCTGGCCTGTATATTCAGAGTCCGCCTTAACCCTGATGTTTTCTTCCTGGTAATTTTCCATCCAATGACCTCCCCACACCCTGCTCTTTCACTATAAATTTGAATTTTCTCTTACTGTACTCAGAGTTCAGCCCAACTTTCCCCCAACTGCAACATCTCATTGAGGTGGGCCCTATGTCCACGTCAACAGTTTTTAACAATGTCTGCCTCACTATGTTGTAACAAGTATAACTGGATGCTTTTTTTAAGGTAAGAATTTATCTTATTTTAACAATTGTCCTGATAAATCGTAAATATATGATAATTAATCTTTATTTTTCACAATCTATTAATTTCTAATGAAGTGTAATGACATAGACAACACTCTCAACATCAGGTACATTAGCATTTGTTTTTACATTCCTGCCTTTGAGATTCTAAAGAGTCACTGTACCTGTGTACAAAAGAGAACTGAAACATTGTCTCTGTTTTACCAAAAATGTCCTTGTAATCCTAGGCAAGAATAACACAGGTGAACCCTCCAGATCTCCAGTAGCATTTTCAACCCAATACTAAAAATAATTACAGTGCCTATAGATAATTTAATAATTTGGAGGAATTCTGTCTAACTATGACTTTTAAGATTAAAATACATAAAAATCTACAAATATGTTTTTAAATGAGGTTTGTCATTGATTTAGGTGAATATAATAATCACTTCATTGTTAGTCTCATAACTGGTTAATTGCTCATATGTATACTACCTTGATTGCCTATCATCATAGTGATAGTAAAAGATTAGTAAGTTACACATTAATACACTTTAAATTTCTAGTAATGCCACAACCTGTGTCTTACTCTTCATAAAACATTATGATAAAGTTTTGTCATACCATTTTAGACATGGTAGAGACTGGCACAAATCATAGTCTTGCCAGTTACATTGGCAGTTAGTTGAGTGATGAATATGGATCTAACATACCAAATCTGGAATTCAGATTGCCTTGCCATTACTGCTGGGCTTCACTCACTGGAGCCCAGAGCATAGATTCCTACTGAGTTGGCAGGTCGGATCTCCTTGGCTGAGGAAATATGCAACAGTTAATTATCTGTTTAGGAGCTGGAATATTTTAGGATTCAGAAAAATTAAACTTTACAATGAATTAAAGTTATTCAGTACCATAGAGAAGAACTTAGTAAATTTAAGAAAATACTCTCCTCCGTATATGGGGGCCACAGCATGGAGAATAGTTAAGTATCTCAAAGTAGATAATCTTGACCCCCAAGGATAAGTCCAGTTACTTTTAATTTTGCAAAGATTATGGTAGATTTGTTGACTTCATAGTTCTAATGAAAACTTCATTTATTTAGAAATTTTATTAAGAACATGGGTCAGTTCTAATCAAAATACTTAAGTCACTTTATTCCCCTAATCACCAAAGAGATAAAGGAGTTTCTTATAGTTCTCATTTCAAGAAGCTTACAGTTGAGCAAACATAGGGAGCAACTGGAAAACATAAAAATCATCTATTACATGGAAAAATTATCTTTCTTTATAAACTTATTAGTTTTGCCCATTATTATTAGTTATAGAATTTTATCATTTTTGGCCTAACCTCAAAATAATTTTTTGAGATGTAAGACTAATGGTACCTTATTATAAAAAAATTTAGACTTCTTAATCTCAATATCATCAACCAGAAAATGATAATTATAAAAAATTACATGCTGTTAGAGAAATAAAAGTTATTGCAACCTAATTCACCCCATTTATAAAGTTGTGCACCAAGGCATTTTAAAATCTACTGATTGAACTCTTCACTTCAATTCTTGCTTGCCATTACTTTGGATAGCCTCCACAACACCATGTTCAAAATACTATTATTTTCCCAGTTGATGCTGATCATCAGACTTATCCAGTAATTAAATAGCAATTCTGGTATTAAATTACAATGCTATCATTGTGATGGGTGAAAATGGAATCTAAGTGATACATTTTCTTTGGTTTGCAGAAATCATTATAAAAGATTTTTCTATTCATAAACAAAGTATATCAGCTACCAACATTAGTAATAACAGAACATATGGGATAATTTATTAATAACACAGATTTCACTAACTTCAGCCAAATAAATACTTGGACTCCTGGAATAAACGTACTTATTCTGAAACTTCCAATATGGCAAAAATAAGTGATTAAATTAGTATCATTGTTTCTCCAGCTCCATCATTGATATTAACAAAAACTCATAAAATTGTAGTAAATTCTGCTTAATATTTTTGCTGCTACCACTAGTTAGATGCAATTTTCTCTGAATCTAACCTTTGGTTTATCACAGTCTAAAAATGTAGTTCTCAATGAAATTAAAGTAAAAAAAATGTATATTGTACTTTCTCATTCAACTCCACACAATTATTAGATCCTATCAAATAAGAAATTGAATCCAAACCATTTATTTTATGGTATTTTATTATAACTTTATAGATTTCTAAAGAAGCTATTATATTAAAACAAAATCTAGCTCTAAATTTCCATATACGCTTATACTGTCCATAAAATTTTCAATTAATTTTTTTGCAGCTCCATTAATATATTCAAATTATTTTTTGGCTGTAAGTGTTATAATAATTTTGACTGAAAAATCATCTTTCCCATCAAAACTTGAAATAATCAAATCTCAGAAAACTCACAAAAAATAATACAGAAAATGTTTAGGGACGCCTGAATGATGATATCCTGAGATATTATGGACCAGACTCATAGATATTATTAGTTTTGTGAATGGGGATCATTAAATGTCTCTTTACTCAAAAATATGTATTTTCCATATAATTTGACTTCTCTTTTGACCTTCAAGTAAAGCAAAAATTAAATATATGTATTCTACAAACACCAATGACCATTTACGAAGAGGATTATTTGCTTAATTTCCTTTTCCTAGCTTAGCTTCCCATAAGTTTCATAACAGCTTCAGTTCTGCAAATATAGATGGTACAACAATACTTTCCTGTGGTAACTCAAGTATTTGTGACAATCTCACACTTAACTTTCTAATTAGTGCATCCCAAGTGCTTATTGTAAGAGAACGATCATTGAGCCAGGAATAAAAAGGCCTGGGTTCCCATCTGGGCTCTGCTATTTACTAACTTATGTAATTGTGAGGCAAGTTCTTAACAGCATTTGGTATAAAATATGAGCTCAGAAAATATCTGTTCGGTAAAGATATGAATTTGACTTATGGAGACCAGTATTTCAGAAAGAAAAATGATAGTATTAGTTTTCTATACTTAATAACAAATGACCACAAATATACAGCTTAAAAGAGCACACATTAATTATCTCCCATTTTCTGTCGGGTAAAAGTCCGGCACAGTCTACCTGGTTTTCTGATTCAAGTTCTCACCAGGCTGAAATTCAGGTGTTCTGTGAGTCTGTGGTCTCAATAGTGGCTGGACTAGAGAAGAATCCATTTCCAAAGTCCTCATGTTGTCAGAGAATTCGTCTCTTTGCACTGAGACTCCATATTCCTTCTGAATGTCAGCCAGGCATGGCTCTCAGCACATGGGACCACTGGAGTTCCTTGTTACCTAGGCCCTGTACATAGACCCTTTAACAACAGGGACATTTTTTTTTTTAATAATTTTATTGAATCATAATTATGTACATTGGTGCAATCACAGGGCACGATTCATATACATCAGAAATATTTTGATCATACTGTTGCAGATATCCTTCATGGCATTTCCTTGATCACTATATAAAGACATTATTACTCTACCTTTAATAAGTTTCGCCAGTACCCTGCTAAGATGCACCATAGGTGTGTTCCCACTAATTGCCCTCCCTCTATCCATCCTCCCCCCACCCCTCCCCTCCCTTTCCCCTAGTGAAGGGGAGAGAATGAGACCGCTATTACCTGAAATGTTCATTCAGGATTATAAAGGGAGTAGTAGTTGGTAGAGTAGAAAATCCCTAAAGCCCTTGCTATATCTAGTATTCTATCACATAATTACTCTCAAGGCATTTATTTCGGCAATGTTTTGTTTCTTGGTCTACTTTGTTATCATGTTTCATCAATGAATATTGAAAAATGATTAGTCTTTCTGTATTTTCAGTTTTATATAATCTAGATCATAATTGCCCAAAGCAGAATCGCTAGGATTTGAAGATGGTATATTTACCAAATATTAATTATAGAATTACAGGTGGGGATAGAAGGACTTCAAGGTTAATCCAGGAACTTGGAGTTGGTCTCATCAGAGTTGTCACCATTCAGAAGACTGAAGGTTCAGTGGAGAATGACGCTATTGGAATTGCATCCTAAAATAAAACATTTTTATTTTTGAAATCTTTTTATTGATCTCTTATCATAGTTTCTCCACTGAAATATTTTTAAATTAAAAAAATTTATAATTTTCTGTAATTGTAGGCCCTTAGTATGTTTTCTGTGTGATTAAAACAATGAAGAAGTACATGTGGAATGATGAAAAGTTCAGTAGTAATTATTCAGAAAATCTGTGCACATGGTTGGACGTGGATAGCATTTAAAAAGACCAATTCTCCAAAGTCCTTATGAATTATGTCACATATTACATAATATGTCATCAAAAAGATTACAATCAACTAATAACTAAATTAGGTGCTCTCCAGCTAGTCAAGGTATTGGAAGCAAAGTATTGCAAATTTCAAGTCTTACACCAGTATTTGTGATACTCAGAGTAACGTTTTTCTCAGTTTCTAAAAATTAATACAAATGACTTAAGCAAAACTTACCAAAGGAGTATAACTTTTCACTTAGAGAAATCTTATACATAAAATTCAATTTAGGTAGTAATATGGCAAAAAGACAATATGAATTTAGAAATACTATAATTTCTGGCCAATTTCAATTTTATAAGTAAATTAGAAATGTTTCAAACAGATGTAATGAGAAATAATAATTGTGGCACCCATTTGTCATTATACTCATAGATATCATTTAATTCATGGTTGAAAATAATTAATAGTTGTATATTTGACAGTTAGAGAGCCTGACCACAGTCAAACTCCTAATCCTATAACGTGGGTAATGCACCACTATAAAATTAGGTAGGGCTTTGTGCACTGGTAAAACCATTATAGTGAAACCAAAGATGAGAAGGAAGAAGGGCTTATATCCCAGTATTTGATGACAACTGAGATCCTGAGATGGGATCTCTTGTTCTTTTCTTGCAAATACGTTGGAGTTCTCCATGTATTCTGGTTATTAAGCTTTTGTCAGAGGCATAACTTGCAAGTATTTTTTCCCATTCTGAGGGCTGTCTGCTAGCGATATTTACTATGTTCTTGGCGGTGCAGAAGCTTTTTAGTTTCATCAGATCCCAGTAGTGTATTTTTGATACTGCTTCCATTGCTTTGGGGTTCCTCCTCATGAAGTATTCGCCCGGGCCAATACTTTCAAGAGTGTTCCCCGCACTTTCTTCTAGAATTTTTATAATTTCATGTCTTATGTTTAAATCTTTAATCCAATGTGAGTCTATCTTTGTTAGTGGTGAAAGGTGTGGGTTCAATTTCAGTCTTCTAAAGGTCGCCAGCCAGGTTTCCCAGCACCATTTGTTGAATAGGGAGTCTTTTCCCCATTGAATGTTTTTAATTGGCTTGTCAAAGATCAAACAGTGGTAAGTATTTGGGTTTATCTCTTGGTTCTCTATTCTGTTCCAAACATCCACCTCTCTGTTTTTGTGCCAGTACCATGCTGTTTTGATCACTATCGATTTATAGTACAATCTCAGGTCTGGTAGCGTGATCCCTCCTGCTTTGTTTTTATTTGTAGGTAATGTCTTGGCTATTCAAGGTTTTTTCTGGTTCCATATGAAACGAAGCAATATTTTTTCAAGGTCTTTAAAATATGACAATGGAGTTTTAATAGGCATTGCATTAAAATTGTATAGATATCATCTAACTCCAGTAAGATTAGCCCACATGATGAAATCCCAAAACCAGAGATTTTGGCGTGGATGTGGAGAAAAGGGAACACTTCTACATTGCTGGTGGGAATGCAAACTAATACATCCATTTTGGAAGGACGTTTGGAGAATACTCAAAGATCTAAAAATAGACTTGCCATTTGACCCTATAATTCCTTTACTTTGTATATACCCAGATGACCAAAAATCACAGTACAACAAAGATATCTGTACCAGATTGTTTATTGCAGCCCAATTCATAATTGCTAAGTCATGGAAGAAGCCTAAGAGCCCATTGATCCATGAATGGATTAATAAACTGTGGTACATGTATACCATGGAATATTATACAGCCTTAAAGATGGTGATTTTTCCTCTTTCATATTTACATGGATGGAGCTGGAACATGTTCTCCTTAGCAAAGTATCTCTAGAATGGAAGAAAAAGTATCCAATGTATACACCCCTAATATGAAGCAAATTTATATCTTCCAAGTGAAGGCTACGACCCAATTATTGCACAAGAAGACGGGGAAAGGGGAGAGGGAGGGAGAGGATGGGGGAGAGAGGATAAAGGGTGAGATCACACTTGTGGTGCATATTTGAAGGGTCAGGAGAAAACTTCTAAATACGCATCAAAAATGTTTTCACATAGTAAATGATATAATCTCATGAATGTTATGTCAATCAGGTTGATAAAAATATCTCAGATTGTATGTGAAGCCCGCACACTGTACCCCATGATTGAATTATTGTACACAGCTATGATTCAATTTAAAAAAAAAAGAATGCAAAGGTGAGAAATCACACTCTCATCTGGAGGGGATGTGATATCCTGGGGAAGACAGCAAGGGGATATGTCCATTCTGATACATGGTCTATGCTGTTACAGAGGTGTAGAGATGTCACTGACATCACAATATACCCCCGTACTCAACAGCACATTTTGGTGGTCAGGGCTTTGGAGAGTCTTTCGTTTACAGAGATGATAAGACCAGTTGGTATTGCAGTCACGTGAAAGTTTTATTTGTTTCATTTTCCCCTTTGTTTGAATTTATGATCCTCACTGCCATAATCAGAGCACTATATATTCACTGCTATATATTTATAAAGTTTATCTGTATATATGTATACACATATAAATATACATGTGTAGATATTGTATTTATACTATATATATGGCTATATAGATGGCTGTCTGGAAAGTATCCAGCCATGTGTATATTTTTCATATACCATGATTACATGGCTGAATACTTTCTGGACAGCCCTCTTATACCTGGTGTGCTCACATCACACCATATATGTATGTACATACATATAACATATGTACGTGCAAAGTCATCATAAGCTGTAGCCATGAAGACAGTGGAAGAGTATACACATATATCTCCTTGCATGTTGCACAAGCTCCTCCTCAGATTTCTGCCATTGTTTTAGTATCCACATCCCATGACAAGTAACTGTGGTGTTATCCAGATTGGTAGGCGATGTGAGCCTGAAGCATCAACTTTATTCTACCCCTTGGCAAGAGGTCTGTGCTCAGGGACCTCATTTGGAATCTAATATGCCGATTTAAGGGCTGAAGGCATTTTTTAAATGCATCATGTGGTCAAAAGACATCAGATTTTTTCAGTAAAATAAGAGCTCTCTGCTTTTTGTGTCTCAAGTAGAGGAATTTCTCCAAAGGAATTGGAGAGGGGGATAAAAATGCAAAACTGGGGCAGCGCCTGTGGCTCAAAGGAGTAGGACACCGGCCCTATATGCCAGAGGTGGTGAGTTCAAACCTAGCCCTGGCCAAAACTGCAAAAAAAAAAAAAAAAATCCCAAACTGCCTGGAACCTAGGCACAGAGAGGTGTCTCCTAAGGTGAGACATTGCAGTGCTCACAGGTGGCATTCTGTAAGGGATGGGCAGATGAGGGACGGTGCGGAGTTCTGGCACGGCCTCATCAAAGGCAGATGAATGGCAGACATTCTGAGCGTCAGCACAGAGACCAGGGGAGATTCCCCACATCCACCTGGAGCCCTCTCAGCATGGATACAATGAACTGGGATCAGAGGGAAAATGGAGTCACTGAGGAGTCTTGTAATTGTGCCTTGAAAGAGGTGACGTTTACAGTTTGGGGCTGTGATCCCTGCAAATGACTGCTAGAACTGATTACCCAGTAAGGGCAAAGGCAGATTTTAGGTTGCCTGGGCCTAAAAATTATAAAAGTAGATGGTTTCACTCACGTTGCTTTCCCTTCAATTCTCCTCCAGTGTACTTCAGATGGCCCAAACCCCGGATATAGTCAACCTTTCTTCAATTTCCCGTCTTCATCCCACTCCTCATTTCCACACAGACCTTCCCTTCCAGACCCCCGGCTCACCCACTGTGGTAGGAGCGGTGCTGGAGTGGTCCTCAGGCCTCTGGGGCCAGTCAGTTCCTCCTCTGCCCATCACCGCCCCTTAGGACTGTCCCTCCTAGCTATTCCCTCTGCTGAAAACTCCTAGAAGCATTGCACAATAACCAAAGTTCTCTTGCAACTCCTGATTTTTATCCATAACTGGTGAGCTTGAGAATATTTCATATTTGGGGCCAAGTTGGCTGAGTAGATCTGGTGCCTTCAGCATCTGAATTGGATTTTAATGGATAAGTAGGAGTGTCTTGGTTGGAAGAAAAGGAAGAAGGACCTCCAGGCAGAGGAAGTAGCTTGTACAAAGGCACAGAGGTACAGACAGGGTGTGGGGGATTGAAGATGCAGTGAGCTCAGGGCTTATAAGGAGAGAGTGGGTGATACACCTGTAAAGTATAGTTATGGCATCATAAAGAAAAGTTATGACATCATAAAGAAAAGTCATTCTTGGAGCGAAGCAAACTAGGGTAATCAGAGATACTTCTGAGATGAAAGCAGCCAAATCCATAATGGGATGGTTGTCAGCAGTTAAAGAGAAAGAGAACTTGAGGATGTCTCAAGAGACTATCAAATGGGTTTAAATGAAATTTATCAAAAATGAGAACAGTAACTACATTGCACCCCCAGCCAAGTTTTAATACTAAAGGTCTGTGCTGGGAAAGTCCATGTGTTTTTGTTTGAGTCGATGCTGAGGCTCTTTCCCTGCCAGAGTTGAGAATGAATGGCTGGTGTCAACCTAGCTCATAGCAACCTCAAATTTCTACGCTCAAGCAATTCTTCTACCTCAGCCTTCCAAGTACTTGGGACTACAGGCATGTGCCACAATGCCTGGCAACGTTTTCTGGTTTTAGTAGAAATGGGGTCTGGCTCTTACTTAGGCTGGCCTTGAACTCCTGAGCTCAAGGGAACCCTCCCGCCTCAACCTTTCAGAGTGCTGGGATTACAGACATGAGCCATGGTGCCCAGCCTCTTTTTATTTATTTATTTATTTTAAGTGACAATTGGCATGAGATATTTAGTCAACCAAGTTCCCTCCTGCTGAAGATGTCCACTGGGCCTGACACAGACCCCTTGCATGGTCAGTGTTTACAAAGTCAGGCCAAGTCATCTAGCTGCACTGGCAGTGGCTGGCCAGGCAGGGCCAGGCTGGACCCCATTCCATTGGGTCTCTTAAGCCAGGGCTCTTGTCCTGTCTACACAGGGACTGCTGGCAAGAAGCATCCCCAAACACTCAGTTGCAAGGTTGTAAATTTCAGCGAGGCTATTCAATATTCATGTAATTACCCCGGAAAGCACATTTGACATTTCATAAATACAGCGGAATATTTAGCATTTGTCTCTCCCTCTCTGCTACCTAAGCATACATGGAAAAATAATTCCCAGGGACCCTGCTGTCTGAAATGGCAACAGTTATTGAATCCATAAATTTGATGGATCAAAGTCTTCCCTCCTCATCCCTTTCATAATTTACAAATGGAAGTGAGACCAAATAAATGAGGTGGCCTGCTGGCTTTCCTCACAGAGCCTAGGAGTTTCTTGGAAAAGGCCCGTGTCCCTTGGCTCTGCTTATAGCTTCAGTTCCTTTGTGCTTAGATGTCTTCCGTGTGGACCACACGCAGGCTGTGGTTTGAAGGTCTGAGCCTGGAGGCCCCAGACACCCAGGCAGCGTGGACTGTGTTGATTACAGGTGCGTGTTCCAGCCTCACAGCCTCTGAACATGAGTTTCAACTCTGGGGCTCTGTGGGTGAATTGAGAGTACTCCGGGTTTGCACACAGCCCTCCCCATCCTCCTGCTGCCCACACAGGCTCTGGAATAAAAGCTGCAATGCTCTAGTGGCACACCTGAGAACAAAGCTCTAAGAGAAGGAAAATGCCTTGTATGAACCAAGCCTGGCCTTCCTTGAGCCCATGCTGAAGACAGAGCTTCTGTATAGGAAAAGCCCATATCATGGAGCCCGGTGGCACCCCAAGCACAGCTGCCTCTTCACTCCAGGCTGGGGAAGGACCTAGCTCCCCTCACCAAACAGGAAAGTGCTATCTCTCTTCCATGCCTGATATGAAACAATGACTTTTTTTGCCACCGATAGGCTAATGAAAGTGACAGTGTTTCCATGAACATAGCCTAGGTGCTTTTCCACAAAAGAAGTAACAGCTGTAGCTTTCCACACAAGCAGCAACAAGGTTAGTGGGTCAGCTATTTTCAGAGCTATGGAGTGAATTATCTTGACTTGTCTCAGTATTAGAGAGGAATTCTTACTGTATAAAACATGTATTTGACATAAACACATGCACCCAAATACACATAAGCTCTCCCTGTCTGTGAATGTACACGAGTCTGATATTGTGGTGTTTCTGAGAGTAAGTTGGCGTACATTCAAGTGTATGTGTCTAAGTGTATATTTATAGTGTATGGATGAATGAGTATAAATGTTGATGCTATCCATGGATTCATATAAAATCATTGTATATACTGGTATTTACGGCTGTGACTATCAGCAAAGAGGTATATGTGTAGAGGGATTCAGGCAGGCATGCATATGAATGAGTGTGTATGAGGGTCCATTTACATGCATGTAGTAATAATAGTTTGTATTTAGTTGGAATTTATCTATCGCTAAATATGTGGCAGATGCTGTTTTTTCACTGATATTATCTCAGTTTATTCTCACATCATCTTTGAAAATCTATAATTACTTTTACTTTGCAAAAAGTGAGCACCAGAGAGATGGAATGGTTGTTCAGGATTGGACACAGGTAGGAGAAGGTAAAGCTGAGAATAAGTCCCTAATCTGACACATCATAGATGGATCTAGTGTTCACATGTGTATGTATGTGTGTGTATACACACATGTATGTTGTGTAGAGGTGTGTTGTGTAGAGATGTGTTTCCGTGTGTCGACGGGTGCACCTGTGCATGAAAGGGGTCCCCAGCACAGGGGGTTCTATTCATAGAGAAGCCTGGGCAATTACAGGCAGACAGGATTCACCTGCACACTCTTATAGTTTAAACCATCTCCTCCAATGGATACGCTTATTCTCCTAAAGGCCTTTCCTTCATCAAGCACAAAGCGATAGTCAGATGTGGGACCTGCCACTTTTGCAAGGGCATCCCAACTTGTCCAACTTGTCTAGCATGTGCCAGAAGCCAACAGAGCCTGGAATGCCAAGGGCTGAGCTCTGGCTACAAAGTAGAACTGTCCACTCACTCCAGCTCATGAAGAAAGTGGGCAGCTTTAGGTTGAAAGTTGTCATAAAACTGTAAGAGAGCCACTAATCATAAAACTGGGCTGCTGTGTCTCCTGCCTGAAATGGCTGGTAGAAGAAAGCCACATAAGATAAAAGTGTCTGGCATATGGCCATGCAGACACTGTGTTCTCAAAGCCAGTGTCCTCCCCATGTTGTGAAAACTCAGCAAATTGCTGCAATGCTGGCCAACAAGATATTTTGCCACTTATTTGCCGTCTTTGAAACTGGCACATTTTGTGAGTCAAATCTCTCATTCTGAGAATTGCCATGTGCAGCAGGGAGCCCGTGTAGCCATGTTGGCACCATTTAACCTGCTCCCCCCCATCGTGACACTGGTGACATTTCGAACCCAGGAATCTGAACAGAGGTTGACAGGTCCTGCCAGCCTCCGTGGCCCGATGGAATGGAGAGCCCAGCTCCAGCAGGACTAAGGGAGGAGGAAGTTGTAAGTAAAGGAAAATTAAAAATACAACTCGAAGAAATAGAATCAAGAAACCATGTGGTGCCCAGAGGACAGGCATGACCTTGACTCTTAACTTTTCATTTCTGTGCTCATTCTCTCCCAGACCAGCCTATAAGGCCTCACCTTGATTCCCTGCAGTAACTACATCCTTTCAAAAGTGCCTTCTTTTTGCTTATGCTAATCTGGGTGGGTCTCTATTCCCTGCTATTCATTCAATAGTGCCTGAATAAAGTCTGCTCAGCTCTTTCTGAGGCACTGAGAGTTCTAGAACATCCCCCTTCTACTGTTGCCAATTCTGGTAGCCATACAATCTGGTCCCATCTAATTTACAGTCCTAGTGACAATGAGGCTGTAGAGAAATGTGAAAGATCAGAATATCCTGACATCACTGAACAAGAAAGATGGCCCTGTAACTTAATTATGCTTCCAAATTCAAAATATCCTCACAATCAGCCATCCTTGTTTCTCCTGAAGATGTAATATCTGCACATTGTATTCTAAAAAGACATCATACATAAATGTCATGGGTGACCTATGATGTATGCATGTAGACAAGGGTGACAGCTGGCATCTTCCTCTTTTTTAATATTTAATTAAAATCGTTTCAGAAGCATACCCTTTTCTGTTATGAAGTGTATGTTCCCTTATTTTTATGACTTCCTGGGGGCTCCTGTGTTTGTTTATGTTACCTACTTCCTGCTCTCTCTCTTTATTGGGGCCACCCTTCCCTT
Organism: Arctocebus calabarensis; assembly: GCA_963573935.1. Classification (NCBI taxonomy): domain Eukaryota; kingdom Metazoa; phylum Chordata; class Mammalia; order Primates; family Lorisidae; genus Arctocebus; species Arctocebus calabarensis. Next base: position 16,841 of record CAUYON010048291.1, read on the forward strand.
GGCGATTTGCTGATGTCTGCCCTAGAATCCAGCTCCTGCCCCTTGATTTCTCTCAAACAGCATTCCTGCAGGTCCTTGGGCTGGGCAGCCACCTTTCCTGAAGAGCCACGACAACATTGCCCAGCAAAGAGCCCACAACTGAACACCAAACAGCTTGTCCTCTTCACAGCAACCTTGGAACTCAAGCACCATTGCCACCCCCAGCACCAAGCTCTCTCCCTGAGGGAAATATCTGCTGTTGCCCCTGGGCTTCACCGCCCTGCATCTCCTGGCCATGCACCGCCCTGCATCTCCTCTGCCACCCACACTTCCCCTGGCTCCCCTACACACAGACATTTCTCTCTCCTCCTTATCCCCCAACCCACTCAGACAATCCCCACAGGGCCTCCTATCAGATTCAAAGAGGCCTATTAAGGCTTGTTTTTAAACAAGCACAATTCCCTCCCTGAGTGGAATTCTGCTCCCATATCCCAAAATAACATTATTTCCCTCCCACTTCAACAGGCAACTGAAGGAAACAGGCCCCCTTGAAGAGCTCGGGGACTTCTTTCTGTCCCCAGTCTTCTTCCCAGCTCCATCTCCCAACACCTCTCTCCTATCAGCCTACCTGCCTTCCTGTTCAGGGTCTCCACATTCCCAGAACAGAAAGCAGAGCTTGGATGGCCCATCTCCTTCTCAGAGGCCTTTCCCTCTGCCTGGAATACCTGATCTTTTCAACTGTCAAATTCCCTCTCACCCTTCTAAATGTAACTCAAATATTGCCTTCTCTGAGACTTCTTCCCTAATTCCCTGCACCGAGGAAGAATTAGACGCTGCATTCCCTGAGTTTTCTCAGAACTTTGATTTCATCTCAGGAGCAATTGCCTCTAGGAGACTTTTCATGCAAGTGCCAGGTCTTTTCCACCCTTTCTCTCTGTCATTGCAGCTGACAAATAATTACTGCTCTGCCAGTGACTTAAAAGGTGTGTCAGTGAAGACTAGGTGACATTTACTTGGTCACTATTCTAAGCATCCAACAGGGACTACCTGCACCTCCTCTTTACAACACTCTGAGGCAGGCAATGATATCAGGGGTCTTACATGCATGTATGCTGAAGCGCATCAATGTTTAAGAACTTAGGCAGGATTACTCCGGTAGGAAAGACTAGAGCAGAACCCTGAACCCAATCTAGACTCCTAACAATTATACTGGAATCTAACAAATGAAAATCTTTTTTAAGGATGGAGTCATTATTTATCAACTATGGTTTTGGGTTCACTCAATCATACAACAGATATCCACCCGGAATCTGTGTAGATAGTGTGCCAGAATCAAAGCATACCAAGTCATCTGTGCTTCACTATAGCTGTGACGGTTAAATACTCTGGAGTCAAACGGGTTTCAGTGGAAATTCCCGGCCTGTCTTTGAACTGGTGTAGGAAGCATCGATCATAAATACTCATGACTCTATGAGGAACAGACATTTTTAATCTTTAATCTCACTGCTGTATAATAGAATGAAGGAGAAAGACATACACACAATAATTACAGCAGGTCTGGTAATGCTGCACACCCTGCTGACTAACCTGAGGCCACTGGTTGTTACAAGAACTTGGAGTGTACCTTGGCCATCCAGACAAATAGTGCTGGTGCTTTGGCTGAAGCTGTGGAACAGAAGGACAAGAGCCCAGAACCTTGAATGTGGGCTCCTGGCCCACTGGAACTGTGCAGGTTGGATGGGCACTGAGCCTTTCCCTGACACTTTAATGTCATTTAAATTGTGCCCTTTTTGCCAAAAGAAGTGTCAATCTCTTTGCTAAAATCAAATGCTGAACTCTCATAAAAAGATTCTAGTTCAATAAGCCAATATTGACATAAGAACAATGAGAAGCATGTGTAAAGAGAGCTTATTTGAGCCCATGGGAACAAATGTCTCCTGCTCTCACTTGTTAGAATCAGCAGCAGTAGCCTGCATGGACTTTCTTCCATGAATGCATGGAAGAGTGAACATATGAGAGTGAACATAAGAGAGGGAAGAGAGCATTACTCTGAAGATTGTTGATCATGTTTTCCAGCTTTCTGTAAATAGTACTAATGTTAGTAATAGCTGACTGTATCAGTTAGCTATTGCTGTATAACAAAGCATAGCAAAAGTAATACCTACAATAATAACTATGTATTACTTCTCAGGAGTCAAGGGGATGGCTGGGTGGTTGTCTGATTCCAGTTCATGCATGTGTGATCAGCTGGCCAGTTGGCTGGGGATCACTGATCTATGATGACACCAGCTGGGATGATTTCATTCTGCTCCACATTGCTTTCCTTTTTAAAGCAGGCTTGGTCTAGGCTTGTCCTCATGGTGGCAGTAAGAGTTCAAGAGGAAGAGTGAACGTGTTCAAGGTTTTTGTAGGCTCAGAACTAATGCACTGCCACTTCTGTTACTTTATTTTGCCTAAAACAAGCCAGAAAGCTAGCCCAGATTCCAGGGGTGGGAAGATGCAACCACTTTGCAATCCATCTTCTACACTGCTTGACAGTAATAGGTTGAGAGGTTAACCAATATCTGTTGAATATGTGAGATTCACTATTACCTGGTTGTTATTACCTTCACATTTATGTTGAGGAAACTAAAACTCAGAGAAGTAACCTGACCAGAAAGAGGAAAGTGAGGTTTGACACAAGCTTCACTTGACTCTCAAGCCTCTGCCTTTCCCATCTCACCAAACGGGCCTAACAGCTGCTCTCTATGCTCTTCAATACTGATGTGAAGAAGCCTGTGTACTTGACTTTGGATGTTTACAAGGGGTGCGTGACAAGAGGAGGATTAGCCAAGGATCTGCAGAACAGGCAGTGTCTAGGAAAATAGATTGACACAATGGTAAGAAAAATGGTTTTATAGTTAGACACTCCCAGGTCTAAACAGTTATAAATCTTTTCCCTCATCTGCAAGATGGTGATAACAGATCCTTCTTCACAAGGCAGTGTGAAGAATAAATAAGCTCAGGACCACCTGGTTTCATATGCATGGTCTGCTAATGGGTGCATGTTTGACCTGTTATGGACTTTCTTCCAGGGCAGGTTACTCGGTGTCCTTGTGCCTTGGTTTTCTCATCCGTAGAATGGGTATAACTAGGGTCTTCATCTCATAGTTGTAAAGAGTAAATGAATGAATTTTTGCAGAAAACTTAAAATACCTTGCCCCTAGATGGCATATATGCATGCATACCATCAGTACCATAGACTTGGGTGAGGTTATATAAGGCTAATGTGATAAGCCTCATACAGGACCTGGTCAAGGACCAGGCACAGGGATCACTTTGCAAATTGCACCTGCATACTCCTATTTAGGAGCTGAGGGGGTTGACAGTTAAAATCACATCTGGGGACATATCTTGACTTCAGGCCCTATTTGGGGAATTATTGCTTCTATCCAACACAAAGGGTCATGATATAGGTAGGTTTCAAAGTCATTTTATGTGCAAGTATTTGGAAATGTTTTGCTCCTTGAAGGGTATAATCCTCATGCTCCTTGGAAGGACACAGCTCAGAGGGATGCTCATGTGTAGTTATTGAAAAGTTGGGGGGAAAAGTGTCATAAGGGAGCAAATTAGTCATTTAATACTCGTGCATGCACATATATGCACATACACACACATGTGTATATGTACAAATAGACACATGCACACATACTCATACATACACATTTCTCACTAGGTAGTTGGTAGTATTTGAGGTGAAAATATATTTAATAAAATCACTTTCAGGCTCATTACATCCCCCCAAATTCCTATGCTGAAGTCTTAACCCCCAGTACCTCATCACTGGAGATAAGTCTTTAAAGACATAAGTAAAGTCCTTCCATTTGATTCCACAATTCCATTACTAGGTATCTATCTAGAAGAGAAAAAAGAACATTTTTCCTTTGGGATATTTGCACTAGAATATTTATAGCAGCTCCATTCACAGTTGCAAAGATGTGGAAGCAACCCAAGTGTCCATTAACCAATGAATGGATTAATAAACTGTGGTATATGTTTACCATGGAATGCTATTCACCTATGAGGAAAGATGGAGACTTTACATCTTTTGTATTTACCTGGAAGGATTTGTTGAAATTCTAAGTAAAGTATCACAAGAATGGAAAAGCCAACCATCCAATGTACTCAATAGTAATATTAAACTAGTAGATGAATAACTACATGCCCACAAGAGAGAAAAACACATTTAAATTAAAGAAGGAGGAAGGATGGCGGGGAGTGAAGTGTAGTAAGCTCTCATCTACTGGGTACAATGTAGGGGTATACAGCACACCCCCATGGGAAGGGCTAACAAATGCAAACAATGTAACCTAATTGTACATGCCTTATATTAATCAGAAATAAATAGAAAAGTAATAAGTGAAGTTAAATGAGTTTTGTATGAGTGAGCCCTCACCCAATGTGGCTGGCATCCTTATAAGAAGAGATTAGGACATGGACACTACAAACACACAATAAAGACACAGGGAAAAGATCACCACGTGCAAGCCCAGGAGAGAGGCCTCGGGAGAAGTCACACCTCAACCTATACTTCCAGCCTCCAGAACTGTGAGATAACACATTTCTGTTGCTTATACAACCCAGCCTGGAGTACTTCATCATGGCAGACAATTGGCCATTAACTTTATACAAATTTCAGTAAAAGATTCTGGGACTCCCAGACCCAGTCTGCTTTCCCCAGGTCAGGAAAGCTGTGGATTTTGTGATAGTTACATAATAATTGTGCATATTTATGGGGTCCATGAGATATTTTGTTACCTGTAGAGAATGAGTATATCAAGTCAGGTTATTCAGGATGTCTGTCACTAGAAGTGTTTCCTGTTTCTCTGATGTTGTGTAGGCTCTTGATAAGAGGAGTAGAGGGTCTGGACCACAGGGCTGTGGGGGAAAGGCTAAATCATGCGCAGTCCTTCAGACATGACCACCTGCTCCTGGTTGAACCCTTGTTTCTGGGATCCTCCCCAGTCTGTGCTCATGGTCAGTTTGGGCTTCATCCAAACCTGTTTCCATTCTACCTCCCACTGGACACAGGCAAATCTGACAGCGACACTCCTGGATGCTGCTCCCAGTTCTCAGCACATCTCTCACTTTGGGCTGATAAAATGTAAGGACAGAGCTTTATGTGCAGCCCCTTAATGCCTACTGATTCTGCAGGGGCCCTTGGCTTGGAACTTCATATTAACCTGCAAAAGTTGGTATTTTTTTTTTATTGAATCATAGCTGTGTACATAAGCTTAACGACCCAATTACTTATAAGACTGGCAGAGTTTGAGATCAAACATCTCCTCCGAACCAGAAGCCTGTGACACAAGCTTTATTATGGCCCTTTTTAACATCCGAGAAGACTAACTCATCCTTTGGCAGAAATATAACCACCTAGGACCCATGTCCTCAAGCTAATTTACACTTTGAAAAGACTTCCCTAAGTCTTCTCATTTCTGCAAGTGTCTCTTGGTTTTTTAAAATGATGTACTTCATGATTCAACTTGCTGCCATTGCTGAAGGTGATCTGGGCCTTGCTGAAAGTGAAGGATATAAATAAATTGCTCTACAGGGTATGGACTGCAATGGACAACATAGGGAAATGATGCTAATTTATAAAAAGATCGAAATACTCCATTTTCTTCCCACCAATCATAGTTACCATTGGGAGATTTTCAACAACACTAAAAGCTATCATCAAATTTTCTCATTTCGTCTTAATTTGAAGAGGCCATGAAGTTTGCAGTCTCATTGCACATCTTCTCACTCCTGTCAGTCTCTTACCTATTCTCAAGATGCATCCTGAGTCAATGCAGCTAAAAATTGAGAATCAAAACCCCAAACTGAGTATATCAAGAATGGAAGAAAAAGTATCCAATGTACTTAGCCCT
>CAUYON010048292.1:0-12359 GCA_963573935.1 Arctocebus calabarensis
TTTAACAGTAGAAGACAAGATAACAGGAAAGGGGTCTTCCCAAGTTGGGGTCAGGGAAGGTGAATTAGAGGGAAGGGTTTTGATCATGACTAGATCTCCAGAAGGGTAAAGTTCCTGTTTTAGTTAGTATGTCCCTCCCCAAACGGGACACAGGACTTTCGGGGACAATTAGGGAGGCATGAGAGAACAGCAAGTCATCCCAATTGCAGCTTAGAGGCTGGACGAAAAATTTGGTAACCGGCTGTCCAGACATCCCCTGTATAGTTATGGATTTGGGAGATAAAAGACCAGGATTAGAGAGAAGTACAGAAAAGGTTGCTCCAGTGTCCAAAAGAATTTTTTTCTCCTGGCACTCCACTGTAAGGCAAACCTGGGGCTCTTGAGGGGTGATGACACAAGCTGGAGATCTATGTTCAAAATTTTGAAGTAGAAGTGTTTTTATACCTAATGTGTTTGGGCTAATAGCAATTATACAGATTATAGTAGGGAGATAAAGTTTTACATTAATAAATATCATTATGGATTGCTTTTATAAAATCCTTCGTACTAATAGGACAACAAATGCAGACTGTGGTTCTTTAGGGCTCCTCAGTCTGGAGCTCCAATTTTTTGTATCTATTGGGTCAACAGAGAACTCTCCAAGGGGATAGCATCTCACCTCCCTTTTGCTTAACCTCTTCAGGTTCTCCTCATGGGGGACTAGCATAAAAGTGCTATGTAAAGTGATCGCTCCAACCTGATAGCGTCTTTTTTCATGGTCATTTAGAAAAAGAGACCAAGATGAATCTATGAGCTATCTTCCTGAGGGTCAAGAGACCAGAAGATGATCCAACAATACCAGTAAGTTACCATTTGGTTTAATTGGACTCAGAGTTTTTTTCAGTGTTCCACCAACACTCTGTGCAATTGGAGAGTCTCTCAAATTCAGAACATCTTAAAAAAAAAAAAAAACCAACAACAGTGGTATTAGCTAAAAAATTGTGTAGCCTGTTCCATCTTTATGGGATTTTAATATGATTTTTCCTATTTTCCTGGAATCAGAGTCTAGGGCTTGAACCTGTGGGGCAAAGTGGGCTAGAATGCCAATGATTCCATTAATAGTAAGCAGACACCTGCAGCCTGTGAGAACCTAGACTCAGCGGGTATAAGCAAAACATCACCAGGGAGAAGTTTCCCCTATTATAACATACAATAATTTAGGAATTGAAGGGCTTGGGATTCTGATGTATCAAGCTAAGATAATAAGACAATATGTTATGTTCCATGTCTGAAATTCTGAATATGCCCAGGGCGACATAGTGTCCTCTGCTATGGACAGATTGACCCTTCAAAATACCCTGTGAGGCTGTCTTGGGACTCACCTGGACAACGTTTGCAGTAACCACCAAATGAAACCCCTGGAGTGCCACCCTAAGCATCTATAATTCTCCAGTTCTGGGGACAGTTTTGCCTTCAGGTGTTGCTGAAAACACAGATTCAAATCCCAAACCCAGATGATTGAATTTTCTTTCAAACTCCCAACCACAGCATTTTTATGGGAGTATAACCCGAGAGACCCATTTATTATATTTCTTTGTGTTCAGACCTGACAGTATAATTTTTTTTGAAACAGTGCTTTTTTCCCTCAGTTCTCTTGACATGAGAATTGAAGACTATTCCTAGTTAAGGAGGCAGATGGTGATACCAAAAGACCATAGTCCAAGTATATAGGGCCACAAGGTCTTCATGTGTTTCTAATATAATCATTTTCATGGTGATGCTTAATTTCTTCCTAAGAGAACCTTTGTTATTGAGAATTTATATGACCTGTTGCCATTAATTAAGAATCATTTAATAACCAGAAACTATCTTAAATAAGTGAACGGCTCGCCATCTTCACCGCAATAGCCCTAGTGCAAGTCAGGCCATCACTGACCCAAGGGTCTGTGGTAGATTCATAACCCCACGTCCACACCCTCCCTTGCCGATCCATTGTCCCTGTAGCAGCCATGGTGTTCGGTCATCTGAGACTCTTGTTTAAAATCCTTCAGAGATCTCCTTTTTCCTTAAGATGAAATCTCAATTTAAAAAATACAACTTACAATGTTTTCAAGTCCTGCCCCTTCGCAAGTCTCATCATATATCAATCCCTCATACACCACACTCAGGCACCTGGCTTGGCCACTGGTCATCCTTTGATACTTCCAGTTCTCCAAATGGCTTTTCACATGTTCTTATTTCTGCCTAGAACACTCTCCTTCTTGACAAAATCACATTTATCTTTCATGTTATCACTTATATATGCCTTTTTTAGAAAAAATTCCCATCTAAACTATCTGTACCTCATTATTATCTTTCAAAATAGCATACATTTTGCTTTATAGCACTTCTTTTTATCAACTATCATCTAAGACTTTTCAGGTTTTAGTTCTCCTACTGGAGAGTCTATTAGGCTAGAAACTAGTCTGTTAATCTAGACTAATCTTTGACTCTGTCCCAAATACTTTCCCAATACCTGGTACATTATAAATACACTGTAAATATTTGTTAAGGAAATGAAAAAATAATTCAATTCTTAAATACTTGACTTCATTTTTTAATGATGCTGATGCATTTCAGTGAAAGGTATAATCTTTTAAATGATTTTCAGCTACCAGACATTCCAGTCTTTAAGCTCGAATAATCACATCAGAAATTGCAAAACATCAAATAAATCTCAAACCATCAATTGGGTGACACGTGTGTGCAAAGATTGACTCACTTATATTTAAGAACTTAGTGCCTCTCTAGATGGATGAGGATGGCTGTGGTGGGGGAAGGGAAGTGTCTATTACTTTTGGTGGGGCCACACGGAGTTGGGATGAGTCTGGACAGAGACTAGATATGAAAGGAAAGTGTTAAGTTGAGCAGACATGGCTGGACACAGACAAACACAGGAAGGCAGCTTTGGCCAGAAACGATGTGGAAGCCAAAGATTAAACATAAATATTGTTGCAGAGAATGTCAGTGTTGAGTAAATAAAGGCAAAAGGCGAGGCATCAGGTCTGGTTTACTAGGGTAAAGTGGAAGAAACAGGGACATCAGCAGGAGTGAAGATCTTCTATTAAAATCCTGCAACCCACAGGACCAGCTCCAGATGCCAAAGAAGGGACCCGCAGTCTGGGCTCTGGAGTACTTGAGTGTGGGCCCCTCTCCTGATGTGACCAGAGGTTGGGATCAACATCAGATCATGTGGCACAGCTTTGGTTCCAGCCTAATTCCACTGGCTCAGCACGCACAACTGCAGCAGCTCCAGCTTCTACTGTGGTGAAATCAGTGGCCTGGAAACAAGCCTTGTGGGTATAATTCACATGATGCAGGGGATGGATAACCTAATTCATCAGCGCAGAATTTTCCAGTATTGAACATCTTAAGCACTTGACTGTAGATGGTACCCAAGGCACTTTGCAAATGGCTAATCTGCAAGAAATCACTCTTAAACAAGTTCCTCCTTCCCTCTGAAGTCTGACCCATCAATAGCTGTAAATTTCTCTTCTTCTTGCACATACAATCAACTTTATTTCCCAGGATCCATGAGGTTAGTTGTGACCACATCACTGAGTTTCAGCCAAGAGAATGTGGAAAGTAGAATGTGGGCACCATTTCTAGATCTGATTTCTACAGACTTTGGGGCATTCTTCCACCTTTGCTCAACGTCTGCTGACTCTAGCAGATTGAGTGGAAAAATTATAAGGCTTTAAAAGCTAGAGAAACTATACAATTGAAGGATATTGGCCTTGGAAGGACTGTACAAAATGAAGTTTCCTGCTAATGCACATTGGATTCGATCAAGAAATAAATCTGTGATTTGTTAAAACACTGAGATTTGGAGGGTTGTATGTTCTAGTAGCTAATGTTAGACACGCTGACTAATAAGTATATAAAATGGGAACCAGGTAGTCAAAGATAAGTGGAGAACTAGATAGAACATGAACAAAACACACAAAATGTCAAGATGTACATTTCTGCAGATGTACAGCTTCAACTGGACAGACAGGTGCTACATCAATTGCTCATTTTGGAGATTTGTTCCCTAAATGATAAAATAAGGGATAAGTATATTTTGACATTGAAACTCTCCAACTGTACCCTGATCTGTTTATTGGAACTGCATAGTAAAGCATCCCTTCCCTTCTCTCTTTTCTTTCCCCAGTACCTCAGCTACTATCTTACCCACTCCAGAGCCAGTCAACACTGACATTTTCAAGTGCTCCTGAGTGAGTACATTCAACTGACATCAATGAAACTTCTGCTGTGTGCTGTCACTGCTAAGTGCTGAGGTTGCAAAACTCAGTGAGTCATCTATCTTCAAGGTATTGAGAGTCTGGTGTAAGATGCAGCATTTTATTTAAAGTTTGTGCTGCAAAAGAAACATCCCAAGCCATACAAAAGAGCAACGCTTTAGTTCCCTTTCATCACAATATTTTAATTTGGGGGTAGAACTTACCACTCTGTGTTTGTTTTTGTTTATTTGACATTCCTTTTTTCTCTCACCTAGAATATAAACTTCATTAGTGTCAGAAGCTTTCCTATCTTTTCCCTTCAGTATCCCTGGTGTCTAGGATGTTGCCTGGTGAGACTCAATAAATATTTGTTGAATAAATAAATGAACCTAGGTCAGTGAACTTTGTTCCTACTTAGCTGATTTTGGAGATCTAACATCAGGCTGAGGAATTTGGACTTTATTCTGTAGATGGTGGGAGTTCAAAAGAGTTACAATCCAGGTCATGACATGATAAGGATTGTATTTTGAAAATTTACTCTGGGAGCTGAATGAAAGATAGATTGTGGAAAGTAAAGCTGTAGGCATGATAATTAGTTAGGAAATGATAATAGTAGACCAGACAGAAGATTAAACAATGACAATAACTGTTAGAGGAGAAAGATGTGGAAAGCAGCAAGTGTGACTGAGAAAGGAAAAAATGGCATCAAGATTTCAGGACCCCTTAGATATGATGAATTATGGTAGGAATGAGGGTCAATGAAGTCCCAGGTTTTTTGCTTCAGTGATGGTAGATATAAGAATGGTGCCTGATAAGAAATTTAGAGAGAACCAATTATGAGTTTAACTTGGACAACTTGAGTCAAAAATTATGACAGGGCATGTCATTTGAGGTGGCAAAACCCAGTAAATGTATAGACTTCTGACTGAGAGAACAGGTAAGAACTAGATGTAAAAATATGTGAACACATGTGATAGTGAAGGACTGGGAAGAGATGAAGTCAGCCAGAAAGAATTAGAATCTTGCCAAGAAAATGACAAAATGTCATAAGCACTAAGATTCTTTTTAAAATTAGACAATCTTCCTTCTCCATAGTTTTACAAATCCAATGAGTCTCTACTGCTAGTGGATATTGGGGTTCTCATTGTGCTGGGGCTTAAATAAGCTTGAGAATCATTAGAACTGAAATGATATATCAAAACCAAGAAAAAGAGCCTGGTAAAGAAAACAATTTTAAGAGTTGGTCTATAAAGAGGAACTTGGTAAGGAGGTTGAGATGTATCCCTACAAAATGGAGGAGAAGACACGTAAGCAAAGCAAAATCAGAGAAATAGCCATGCAACTGTGAGTCTGGGAAAAGCTCAAGAAGCAATAGTGGTGAGCAGTGTTAGGTCCTGGGAAGTCACGCAACACTGGCCCTCAGGGATCACTACTGAATTTGATAATTGGCAGGACATTATTAACCTGGTGAGAGCAGCTGCATTTTATACTGAACTTATTAGTTAATAGATAGTCAGGAATTAGAAAAAAAGGTACATGTTTCCAGTTCCTTAAGAAAGTTTTGGCTGTGCATGATGGGAATAATAAGGCAGTAAAGATCCAAGCTCGATGAAAACATTGCCCTGTCTTTGCAGGTGAGGCCAAAAGAAATGAAGTTCAGAAGAGAACAAGGTTGTGAAGAGCCATGGTGAAGAGGTGTCAGGGACAAGACTCCAGAGGGTCAAGCCACAAGATCAGGCCTCCTTGCACACAAAGGCTCACCAGGCAGTCTGGGAATACAGAGAAGCTTTTGTAAACAGATGGTGAAGTGATGGCATTTTTATTTAAGACAAAATAATACGGTTTATCTAGCTACTAGATCAACTAAAGGCATATGGACAGAAGAAAATTCTCTGTAAGTTTGTCGTAGTAAAACTAGTGAAACATCGTGACCTGAGCCAGTGGTGTTAGAGAAAAAGGGTGGAAACTGAAATAAGCAAATATTTGGGAATGAAAATCAATATGAACTTTTGATGTATTGGAGAGAAAGTGAATAATAGGAAGATGCTTAGAGAACTCCCAATTTTCTGACTTGAGTTATGGGGTTTATGATGTTACCATTAATCAAAATAAGAAATAATGGAAGAAGAGCTACACTGCAGGAAAGATAATTGGTTCAGGCTGAGATTTGTTGAAATTGTGGACCAAAAGAAATTTGCAGGTTGATATTCAAGGACATATAAGAAAGAGACTCAGTAGAAAGGTATGAACTAGTTACGTATATTGGCGACTGTTCGGTAAATGGTCCTGTAATAAATCATGGTCTTAGATAAAAGGCAACTGGAGTGAAAAGAAAAGATATTGGAGCACACACATGAAAATTTTATTTTAGGGAGAAGTCAGAGAAAGAGGCATCTGTACAGAAGAGTAAAATGCCAGGATCAGAATGGTAGGAAAGATACTAAGTGAGGTAAGAATTATATGTGACACAGATTTGCAGGCCCAAGACTATTTACTAAATTCAATGGACTTGGTGACACACACCAGGACTAAGTTAGATATAAATTCAGAAATGCCCATTTAGCACCTTGGAGGTCAATTTACTGATCAAGTTTTTAAAGTGATAGTCCAGATAGAAACAAAAATCTCAGTGGGTGAAAACTTAAAAGAATTGTGTGGAAAATATAAGGCATAATGTGTAAAAGAATCTTTTTATATATTTTCTAAAACATGTTCATTCTTAAAATATTTTAATAGACTCCTTAGTAAATTCAGTAGAACCTTCATAGTTGACCCCCTCCTTCCATTGGTCACTTCCCCAAGGTGACCTAATTTTCACAGACTGGACATTCACCACATGAATGTATCAGTACAGTGGGCCTCATTCCTTATGTTGACCACCTCTGTAGGTTGACAAATTTGTGACAATCCCTTGGTTGCTCTATTTACAGAGGTTGTACTATATTTAAGAACTAGAATATTCATGGTAATATGAATGCCATGTGTTCTATATTTCTCTAAAGAACATTTTTGTAAGTAGGTTTGTGGAAAGCAGCCGTAAATCCTAACACAAGTCTATTATGATGGTGCCACGAAAGTGTGCTTTTCCAGACATTAAGCATTATCCGATCACTTTGGAGTCATGTTTGAATGTATTTTATGAAAAAAAAAGAAAGGTAACAGTTATTGAAGACTTGCCTCTTGGCATACACCATCGCCAATATTTTAAATAGATTATCTACATATCTCATTTAATTCTTACTTCACTTACCTAGTGGAAACTAATATTGTTATTATATTACAAACTGTGTGTCTAGGTGCAGAAAAATAACCTGCCCACTGGGACCCAGCAAAGTGGTAGATTTAAGTTTTGACCAGAAATCTGATACTTGTACCTGTGCTCTTACATACCTTACCTCACTTTTTCTTAGTTACGCGCATTCCTTTTTGCATTTTTTAATACATGTAGCATGCTACTGGAAACAGTTTTAAACTTTAGCACCAAGAAAGTGCTTTGAAGGTGACACTTTTTCAAGAAACAAACAAAAAACTAATGAAGATGTTTGAAAGACAGAATTAAAGATGATGCTCCTACACCTTCAATTTTACCAACAGAAAACAATCAAAAATTTCCAAGTCGTTTGTTATGATAAGAGAAGGAAGATTACCACAAATCTCTTGTGTAGCGGCTGGCCAAATCTGTTGTATTTTCATTGTGAACATCTGTGTCAGAATTTCTCAAACAGGTAATTTTATGCACCAGGACTAATCTTTGTTTAGATTTAGTCATTTTTCTTAAATGCCTATGCAAACTGCCTTATGCAAACAACTATAGCTTATCTGAAAGTTTAAACTACTTTTTTAGTGGTTTTCGGCCACATTCCAAAATTCCATTCTTTCCTTTCCTGAATGCAAGGGATGACACTGTTTATTATTTTAGGATACTCATTCAATAGGAGGATTTTATCAATAGACTGTGCCTATTAGTATTTACCGAAAAATATTCAAATGGCATCGTCTAAATATTTATCACTCAGATGCAATGATAGTAAGATCATTAGACAAGACCAGAGCAAAGCCACTGACACACATTTCACAAGTCCACATAGTTACATGCGGGCATTTTATCAAATTCCACTGTTTATTTGATCTCTAATCCTGACAAATTCTTTGCAGAAAAAAAAAAAAAAGCAGAGTGAATTGAAAATGTCCTTGGAAAGTGTGCAGTATGATTCCATGTCACCTCAATTGCTATTTCATTACATCATTGGCTTTATTTTCCTGTCTATCTCTCTCTCCATTCATCTATTACACGCATGTAATTAAGTGTTTCCAAATACTTAATACACATAGCCCCGGCAGAGAAAGTTGGAACTTTTAGAGGTGGAGTGCAATTACAGGTGTATCTACCGATTCCGAGTCAAACCTGATTTGAAATGACTACAACTCATACTGTGTGGTGAAATTGATTACCTGCAGATGGTTGATGACAGAACGGAGAGCTTGTGTCAAGTTTCCAGTAGTCGCTATTGCTGTCAGGTCCAGCCGACAGCCTCCACTGTGGATCTGGACACGGAGCTGCTACAAATTGCTCACACATCTCACACGGAGTCACAACCATCCTCTGTCAATCTGAAGAGAGTACTAGGCATTTTTATTCCTGAAAAGGCCACTAGAATTACAATGCCAGAGAGGAAATGTGCTTTTTTAATGTTTCTAGGCATGATTAATTTGTGTCTTTTCTGGATATTGTTTCCTTGTTCCCTGTGACAGAGACAATGCTCAGTCCTTCTCAAAGACCTTTCTTTTCTTTTTTTCTGGGCACAAGGGACTACAGTTTTCAGGCCGAATTCCTTACAGCAATTGGATCATGACCGGTAAGATATGCAGGAAACACAAAATAAGCAATATTTCAATCTCACAGTGTGTTCAGCAAGGCATTTCTTAGTTATCTTAAATATTAAAAAAATGCTAAAATCTTTGAAAATAATACCAACATACTGTTTCTTAACCTGTCATTTTTTAAAAAAAACAATAGTTCACCAAATTCATGGGTTAAGGTACTTTTAATTTTTTAAAAAATAGGTATATATTCGTAGTACCTTATTTCACAATTTTTCCTAGGATGATATTCTTTAGAATGATATTTTAAAGTAAAATATACAGATTATATTCTCAAAACTTTGGTTGAAAAAACAATGGGCGTTCGTGGCCAAAATGATGTCATGGGATCGTATAAGCTCCGAGAATTTGTACACCTAGGACATTCAGTTTCCACAGAAGACTAGAACATGGGTATTACTTAAGTCCAAAGGAAATAAAACGCTCCCTTTCTGTGCTATTGTTTTGCTTTAACAGATGGAACTCCAGAGAAAAAGGTTCATGATAATTGAAGAGGCCCCAAAGAGCAGATGGAAATAGAATTTCATGCATAAGTCAACCAATTTGTCCTGAGTTGATCTTAAATCTCATTAAACTGTTTCTGGGATCAGCTTGCTCAAGGACGGTCATGTGCTATCATTTCCCTTCAAAAGCCCATCTGATGCATTTCATGGGCCTGGTGTGTCCTGAAGGAAGTAGGGTTATCAAGGCAGTTAGAGGATGACCAGTGGCAACATGTAGCAAGCGAATAAATAACAATTGTTTGCTGGTTAAGGACTTGCCCTAAGTCAGAAGCCTCCTTCAAGCTTCTTTTATCGTTTTCTTTTCTTAGTTGCAGCTAACATATAACAGTTTAAACGAATTTTTGTGAAAAATAAAAATGAATTACCAATAAAAACATTATGTGCAATATTATGAAAATTCCAAATGAGATAAGAATAATTTAACTCAAATATTAATTTTCCTCATTTTCCACTCCTCTGTTATTGAAACTAGGAATACTTTGGGGCATACCAGGCCCATTTTTTGGAGCCATGTTGGCTCCCATCCTGTTGGCTTGGATGGCAGCCATGACCTGGGCAGGGCATCCACTCGGGCTTGACCAATCTGAGCACGCTCAATGTTTCTTAGTCACAGTAAGCACTTCGTTCAAGTTCACTACAAATCAATCACAGTGGATCTGCATTGGTGCTGCATTTACTAGGAATAGATGAGCTCTTATTCTTTGGATTTTGTAGGATACATGTGGAACGCCTACTTATAACTTCTTCCCACTTCTCGTAGCCTAAGGATGAAGGAGGGCAGGGACAAGCCAGACCCAAAGAGAGAAAGACCCATTTAGCATCATTTTAATCCTTAGACTTCTCATTTACAAAAGCCAATAAATTGATATTTTTTTATTTGAGTTTATTTTCTTGCAAGTGATTGAATACAGAATAATGTTTATCTCTTATTTTGGAAAAAAAAAGTATTAAAGTCCTGTGCTAAACCTCTTCTTAAAATTCTAACAGTATGTATTTGGAAAATTTCTTAGGAGCTTTTTCTAGTAAGTAAGCATTTTTTGAGGAGAGAAATTAAGTGAAATAAGAACATTTCTTTGGAGCATGAGTTTAGGGGTGTATTAAATTTGAGGAGGTAGCTTATCAAATTTTGGTCTGCAGTCTGGCTGAAAGGCGTACCAGTGGGTGTATCCCTGCGTGAAGCCAGTGAGGTTATGGTCAAGGACGTGCTTTGCCATCCTCAAGGGTGTGTTATATACTTTTGCCTGTTTTAAAAGCAAATATTTGGTTAGTCAAAGGGAAATTGAACAAAAGAAATAGAAATCACCATCTAGAGTACCAAAGAACTGATGAAGTCATCACTGCTAGAAGAATTAATAAGAGATCTTCCAATAGGCCATCCTGTCTACTCACAACTTAATGGCCCATAGGCCTGTGTGGTATCAGTGAAATTGCTCCAGAAATCAGGCACAATTCGAACTTTCCTTTTAAAGGATGAGAAAGTAAATACTTCAGGCTTTGTGTGTCATACAGTCTGTGCCACAGTTATTCAACTCTGCCATTGTTTTTGTGAAAGCAGTAGATGATATGTAAATGAATGAGCATGACTGTGATCCAAAAAGACTTTATTTATGGACACCGAGTTTAATTTCATGCCCTGCAAGTCATGAAGTACCATTTTCTTTTCTTTCTTTCTTTCTTTTTTTTAAATTTTGTTTTACCATTTTAAAATATAGAAAGTGTTCTTGGCTTACACATAAAAACAGGTGGTAAGTGGATTTGGCCCAAGGGCTGTAGTTTGTCCACTATTACCTTAAAGCAGTGGCTTTCAACCTTCCTAATGCCATGAACCTTTAATGCAGTTCCTCATCTTGTGGTGACCCTCAACCATAAAATTATTTACGTTGCTACTTCATAACTGTAATTTTACTACTGTTGTGAATTGTAAGGTCAATTTTTGATATTTGATCCCTTTCACTGTTACAAAGGGATCACGACCCACAGGTTGAGAACCGCTGCCTTAAAGGCAAACCCAGCCTTCCAGGGACCTCGGCTTCTCACTAAAACAAAACGTTACTTTCCTATATCAGATTTTTTACTTCTTTGCTAATCAATGAATTTTTTCAAAATGGTTTATATTCAGGTTTAGTTTTGAATGCTAGATTTTGGTTGACTGAAAAGGAGATTTTTTGTTTGTTTTCATTTTTAAATCTTACCTTAAAGAAATAAATTAGAATTATAAATTGATGACCTTTTAAATTAACTTGAGGTATTCTTAGACATACAATAATAGAATCAGAAACATACTATAGAATGGATACCAAGAATTATCCATTGTTTTTCAATATGTTGGAGGTATGAACATGAAAACAATTAACCCACACTGAAAGATATGTTTAAAGTGTGTAAAAATAAGAGATGAAATTAAGAGGATATTATTAATGTTGGTAAATAAATATTTGAGAAAGGTGCCAAACTTTGGAGATTTTTTTCTTTTTTTTCCTTCAAACCATATTTTTTTTAAATAATTTTGTTAAATCATAATTGTGTACATTGGTGCAATCATAGGGCAGAATGTGCTTCATATACAATCAGAAATATTTTGATCGTACTGTTACAGATAGCCTTCATGGCATTTTCTCGATCACTATATAAAGACATTGATACTCTACATTTAACTTAGCAGGGTACTGGTGAAACTTGTTAAATGGAGATTTTTCTTATGAGAATTCAAACATGGAGCATTCTTTTGGTAGAT
>CAUYON010048296.1:0-29631 GCA_963573935.1 Arctocebus calabarensis
GGTTTCATTCACCAGACTCCCCTGCAGCTCTTTATGATCCTTATTGAGAGCCTATATTGAAAAGATGACGCATGTCTAAGAAGAATGTAAAAACAGAAAGTAATGTGGTGATTTGTAGAGTGAATGTTTTTCCGGTAGTTAATTATAGTTAGAAGAAGCTGGGAAAAAGCTATAGATTATAGATTAAGTGTGTACGTGACCACCAGTGTATATAAGGTGGCCCAGAATAAAGACAATTTGCTACACGCCACCTGGAGAGTGTGTAGTCTGTTTCTTGTATTTCCCCTAATAATTATAGGTGGGTCTCTACACCTGGGGCAAAGCTACTGTCCCTCGCGTCTCCGTTCACGCAACAGAATGCTTTTTCTGCATCTATCAAGAGGATCATATAGTCCTTGGTTTTGCTTCTGTTGATACAGTGAACAACGTTTATGGACTTGCAAATATTAAACCAACCCTGCATCCCTGGGATAAAACCTGCTTGATCATGATGTATGACTTTTTTAATGATAAGCTGTAATCTATTGGCTAAGATTTTGTTGAGAATTTTTGCATCAATATTCATTAGTGAAATTGGTCTGAAATTCTCCTTTTTAGTTGAGTTTTTACCTGATTTTGATATCAGAGTGATATTTGCTTCATAGAATGTATTGGGGAAAATTCCTTCCTCCTCCATTTTTTGGAATAATTTCTGTAGTATAGGAATAAGCTATTCTTTGAAAGTTTGATAAAATTCTGGTGTGAAGCCATCCGGACCAGGGAATTTTTTTGTTGGGAGGTTTTTTATTGTTTCTTTGAGCTCAGTGTTTGAAATTGGTCTGTTCAGGAGATCTATTTCATTTGGACTAAGTCTAGGGAGAGGGTGTGATTCTAAATATTGATCCATTTCCTTCACATTGTCAAATTTCTGGGCATAAAGTTTCTGGTAGTATTCAGAGATAATCTCTTGCATTTCTGTGGCATCAGTTGTTATTTCCCCTTTATCATTTCTGATTGAGGTTACTAGAGATTTTACCTTTTTATTTCTAGTTAGTCTGGCCAAAGGCTTATCTACTTTATTTATTTTTTCAAAAAAACCAACTCCTTATTTCATTAATTTTCTGAATGATTCTTTTGTTTTCAATGTCATTGATCTCTGATTTAATTTTTGATATTTCTTTTCTTCTGCTGGGTTTAGGCTTAGATTGTTCTTCTTTTTCCAATTCCATCAGATGGCTTGTGAGTTTGCTGATATGCTATCTTTCTGTTTTTTAAATGTAGGCTTCTAAAGAGATAAATTTTCCTCTCAGGACTGCTTTTGCTGTATCCCATTGGTTTTGGTAATTTGTGTCTTCATTGTTGTTATACTCAAGGAAGGTAATGATTTCTTTTTATTTCTTCCTGTACCCAAGTGTCATTGAGTATAAGGTTAACTTCTATGCCTTTGTGTGAGGTTGAGGTTGAGCATTTTTGTTGGAGTTGAGTTCCACTTTTAGTGCCTTGTGGTCTAAAAAGATGCAAGGTAGAATTTCAAATCTTTTGATCCTGCTGAGGTTGTTTTGTGTCCTAGGATATGATCAATTTTGGAGAATGTTCCATGGGATGATGAGAAGAATGTATATTCTACATCTTTGGGATGGAGTGTTCTATATACCTCTATCAAGCACAGTTGTTCTAAAGTCTCATTTAAATCTCTAATATGTGTATTTAATTTCAGTTTAGAGGATCTATCCAGCTCTGACAGAGGGGTGTTAAAGTCCCCTGTTATTATGGTGTTATAGGATATCATATTGCTCAGACTAAGCAAGGTCTGTTTCAAGAATCTGGGAGTATTTAAATTGGGTGCATATGTATTTAAAATTGAAATGTCTTCTTGTTGTATTTTTCCCTTAACAATATGAAATGACCATCATTATCTTTTTTAACTTTAGTTGCTTTAAATCCACATGTATCCGAGAATAAGATTGCAACCCCTCTTTTCTTCTCAGTTCCGCTTGCCTGAAAAATTGACTTCTAAACCTTAACTCTGAGTTTTAATTTGTCTTTTGATGTGAGGTGTGTTTCCTGCAGACAACAAATAGATGGCTTGTGTTTTTTAATCCAATCAGCCAATCAATGCCTTTTCAGTGGGGAATTCAAGCCATTGACATTTATTGAGATAATTGATAAGTGTGATAGCATTTTATTCATCTTATTTTGAAAGTCAGTTTTGTCTGTTGCACCATTGGGGAAACTAGGTTCTGTCCTATATTTTCTGGAGGTCTATTGCGATGGTCAGTATGTAGGACAGGTTGAAACATTTCCTGTAAAACTGGTCTTGTTGTGACAAATTTCCTCAATGTTTGCATATCAATAAAAGATTTGATTTCTCCATCAATTTTAAAGCTTATCTTGGTGGGGTATAGAATTCTGGGCTGGAAATTGTTCTGTTTAAGTAGGTTAAAGATAGATGACCATTGTCTTCTGCTTGAAAAGTTTCATTAGAGAAGTCTGTGGTCACCCTGACAGGTTTGCCCCTGTAGGTCATTTGGTACTTACTCCTCCAGGCAGCTTGCAAGATTTTTTCTTTTTTCTTAACTTTAGATAAATTCATTACAATGTGCCTTGCAGAAGTTCTATTTGAGTTGAGGTGACCAGGGGACCGATATCCCTCTGCAAGGAGTATGTCAGAATCTTTGGTGATATTTCGGAAATTCTCATTTATAATATTCTCTAAAGTGGCTTCCATTCCTCTGGGGCATTCTTCTTCCCCTTCAGGGATACCTGTAATGCATATGTTTGAACTCTTCATAAAGTCCCATAATTCTGTCAGTGAACATTCTGCTTTCTCTCTCTTCTTTTTGGCCTCTTTAACTATCTGAGTTATCTCAAGAGCTTTATCCTCTACCTCTGAGATTCTTTCTTCTGCATGATCTAATCTGTTTTTGACACATTCTATTGCATCCTTAAGTTCCCTAATTGACTGCTTCAGTTCCTTCAGCTCTGCTATATCCTTTTTTAAATTCTTCATATCGTTCATCTCTTGATTCTGTTTTGAATTTCCTTTGGGTTATTATCCACTTTCTCAGCAATTTCTTTCATTGCTTTTTGATTATTTTCCACTTTCTCAGCAATTTCCTTTATTGTTTTCATTATCTGATTTTAAATTCCCCTTTTGTCATTTCTAACATTTCTTTATAGGAGAAATCTTCTGCGGTAGCTATCTCATGATCCCTAGAAGGGGTTCCCTAGAAATCCCTCTGGCCTGGAATTTCATGTTGCCAGGATTTTTCTGCTGATTCTTCCTCATGAGTGCTTTCTTGTATCTGTTTCCTTACCATAATTTTCCTTTCTCTTCTTCTTGCTCTTTAAGTTACTATAGCGTGGGCCTAAAGTTTTAATGAGTACTTCTGGTGCGAGACCAGAAAGATGAAAAGATTGAAGAGCAAGAAGGGAAAAAAGATTTAAAGAAGAGAGACAAAAAAAAAAAGGAGAAAGAAGAGGGGGTGCGTAAAAAAAAAACATTGACAAAAAGAAGAGAGGCACTGAAAGAGAGAAACAGGAGAAATATAGTTGTGTAGTAGGGTACTAGGGCCCAACCTTAAAGATCCCCAACCTTTGGGGGTGCTGGGTTGGGTGATTCCTTTAAGGTCAACAGCTCTTTGCCAACCAGCTCAGACACAATACCCCACCTCCACCAGGTAGGGAGGAAAGACAAAAATACTTTAAATCGAACCGAAACAACAAGCAAAAACCCTTATGGAATAAAATTACAGGGGGAAAATAGGGACAAAAACACTAGCAAAAATGAAATTCTAATCATTGAAGAAGGCAAAAATGAAAGATTGTACTTAAACTAGAATGGAGGGGGAAAAAGAAAAAATGTCAAGGAAAAATGTTGAAATTAAAAAAAAATAATAATACAAAAACAAAAACCCCATAACCAAGAAACCAAACAGTATATATGTCTTGCTAAGTATTAACTGGGCAACAGGTAATCTTTTGAGGTAGGAGATGTTAATCACAATGTTTGATACAACTGTACGAGATGGCGACTGGAGGCTTCTGCTGATTACTTGGAGCCTGCAGGCTTGGGAGCCCAAATAACTCCTCAGCCCACTCAAAAGAAACTCCAAGTCATAAACCTTGGCCAAGGAGAAGATTTCCAGGGAAAGCACCCATCCCTGGGATCTCTCCTGGTGTGGCTGCCTGCCTATCCAGTGCGCCAAATCCAGTCTCCCTCTATGTCCCCGAGGGCCACGGCTGTCACTGTTAATCTTCCAAACACTTGGATCTCTGCACATGCCCAGAGTCTCAATCCCCACTTTGGGCAGCTCAGCCACCAGATTACTCGCCCAAGGTCTCCCAGCTGATCCCGGCACTGCAACACACAGGGGCAGCCCACAGCTGAACGATATTAGCTCATTTCCAGCTCAGCGGCTCAGTCTGGGGCCCCAGACAACACCCAAAGTCATCCACACACCAGCCCAAGACCTCCCAAGGCAGTTCAATGGAGTGTCCAAGTCCAAAAAAACCAAAACAGCCCCCAGGTAAGACTTTTCCTGCTTGTAATCTAGCCCTCACTGTGGTTACAGCTGCAGGCAGCCTCCAGACCGAACAAACGCACCTACCACTTGCCAGTTTTCCACCGCTGCTGTCCTCCTTGTGGGGTCCAGAAGTCTCTCACTGACTTCCTGTATCACCAAAGGGTAGCCTCTGGGTGAAACCCACTGGCCAGAAATGCCTGGAGTCTTCTCTCCTCACTCTCACTGCCCCCAGCTGCACAGAAGCTGCTACTCACCCGCCATCTTTAATCAGGTCTCCCTTCCACCATTTTTTAACTATAGAACAAAGATTGTCACAGGTAAGATCTATGTCATGGAAGTTAGTCAGGAAGTTTTTGCCCTGAACATCTTCAGTAATCACCTTGAATTTTCTAAATGCAACTTCGTCATTCTGCAGATCAGCAAGACTCACTTCAAACACATGACCTTTGAGGCCATCAGATGCAATTTTGGTTCCTTGAGTCCTAGAGACTAGTGTTTTCCCAGTATTTGTAACATTGAACATAGCAGGTGCATTCATATCATACCAATCTTCCTTAGCAAATAGGTCAACCACTTTCTTCTTGGTTCCCTTTTTGCTGCCTTTCGTAAGGCGCTTGTTCTTGCCAACGCCATGGTAGTGGTCAGAGAGCCAAAAGTCCAAAGCAGGAATTTATTGACTCGTGCAGCTGGACAATCAGGGGACAGCCTCAGATTTACACATCTCCCAGAGCCAGTGTGTTTTCCTGAATTCCTTGGCTCTGTTTCTTCAGCATTGGCTCCAGTCTTAAGACCTTTCCCTGTGGTCTTGAAGGCCATTGGCATTTCTAAGGCTACAAACTTTCAGATTAGAATCCATCAGGAAGGAGGAAAAAAAAATTGCCTTTATCCCAGAATTTTTGGCAAAGGTACTGAGAGTCCCTTTTTTTTGACCAACTCAGATCAGATGACCACCTCTAGGCCCAGCACTGTGCATTGATTAACCTGGACACAGGCTGTGTCCTTGACTCCTAGAAATGGGAAAGTGGACTCCTACCCAAACAAAGACAACCAGTATAGGCGAAAAACCTATAAGTCTGTGTCTGAATCAAACTGAGAGTGAGGTAGTGAAAAATCTTAACTAGAGTGCAGCAGGAGTTATTTCAGAAAGAAGGGGAAATGGATGCTGCAAAAACAAGGAACAAATCTCAAAAATGACATGTTTTAAACTGGACCCTACAGTTTTGGATCACCCAAAACCTGACCCTCTTGCTTCATTCCCAATTTCAGTGAATGTTGTCACCCAATTACTCAAACCTGAAACTAAGCCTACACTTCTCTTCCTCACCTCTACATCCAGTCATCATTTCTTGGGTCTTACCTCTTACATACTCATCCCCACCATCCTCACTACCTTCTTTCAGAGTTTTAACTGGTCCACTGACCATCTCTCCATTCTCTTTCTTTTTTTTTTTTTGCAGTTTTTGGCCAGGGCTGGGTTTGAACCCACCACCTCCGGCATATGGGGCCAGCACACTACTCACTGAGCCACAGGCGCTGCCCTCTTTTTTTTTTTTTTTTTTTAGGCAGAGCCTCAAGCTGTCACCCTGGTAGAGTGCTGTAGCTTCACAGCTCACAGCAACCTCCAATTCCTGGGCTCAAGCGAGTCTCCTGCCTCCGCCTCCCAAGTAGCTGGAACTACAGGTGCCCGCCACAACACCCAGCCATTTTTTACTTGCAGCTGTTATTGTTGTTGTTTGGCGGGCCCAGGCTGGATTCGAACCCGCCAGCTCAGGTGTATGTGGCTGGCGCCTTAGCCTGTTGAGCCACAGGCACCGAGCCTCCATTCTCTTTCTTAAAAAAAAAAAAGTGTTGGCCAGTGGCCATAGAACCACAAATGTCAAAGGCTCACATGTCTGTGTGCCATCCCCCAGTGGAATTGTACATGGGTCACTACAAAAGGTTTTCTTTTTGTGGAAACAGTGTCTTACTCTGTCACCTCGAGTAGACTACCAGGGCATCTTAGCTCACAGCAACCTCAAACTCTTAGACTCCAATGATCCTCCTGCCTCAGCCTCCCAGTAGCTGGAACTACAGGTGCCCACAGCAATGCCTGTTTAGTTTTTCTAGTTTTAGTAGAGACCAGGTCTTGACTTGCTCAGGCTGGTCTTGAACTCCTGAACTTGAATTCAATCAATCCCCTCCCCACCTTGGCCTCCCAGAGTGAGCCACCACACCCAGCCTCTATGAAAGTTTTGAGACAGACTGTGTCATAGTCCATCATTTCACTTCCAAGAAACACAGTCCACAGCATCCTTTCTGATTCACCTGTGCCAAGTTTCAACTTGCTTGGTTTATTGGTGCTGCTGGGAGGACTTCATTTGTCTCCGTCTGAGCATATTTTAAGTTTTTGGATTTTCAAAACTTTCTTAATGACTCACATTTAGTCACTAAGAATATATTGCAATTGTTCCCAAATTGGCTTATATCAGTTGTTCTTATAATGTGTAATTTAGTTAAATTTTTCATAATCCAATAAAATATGGGTGCAGAAAGATAGTTGTTGTCTTTATGAAAGTCAAATTGAATTATTTTCAAGGCTTGATTAGAGAATTTCACTGTCGATAATCGCACTTGGTGTAGGAATAGGTAAGACAGCTATAAACCAATGGGCAAAGGGCAGTGCCTATGGCTCAAAGGAGTAGGGTGCCAGCCCCATATGCTAGAGGTGGCGGGTTCAAATCCAGCCCTGACCAAAAAAAAAAAAAAAAATGGGCAAAATCCCTTATGAAACATTAGAAGTATCGACTCAGCACCCGTAGCTCAGTGGTAAGGGCACTGGCCACATACATCGGGGTTGTCAGGTTCAAACTCAGCCTGGGCCTGCTAAACAACAATGACAACTACTACATATATATATATATATATATATATATATATCCGGGCATTGTGGCAGGTGCCTGTAGTCCCAGCTACTTGGGAGGCTGAGGCAAGAGAATCTCTTAAGCCCAAGAGTTTGAGGTTGCTGTGAGCTGTGACACCAAAGCACTCTACCCAGGGCGACATAGTGAGAGTCTGTCTCAAACAAAAAAAAACAAAACTAGAAGTATCTTTCACTCAGATTGCCTCACAAGTATCTTTAAATTCTCCATTTCAAAAAAAAAATTGGGGTAGCACCTGTGGCTCAAAGAGTATCGGAGGTGGTGGGTTCAAATCCGGCCCCAGTCAAAAACTGCAAAAAAGAAAAAAACTGAAAAAACATTGTGAGTGTAATTTATGCAAGAAGGGTAATATAGCAAAATACTAGGTTAAATTAGTATTTAAAATATTATCATTTTATGAATATCTATTTTAAGCAATTTTTTTTTTGAGACAGAGCCTCAAGCTGTCACCCTGGATAGAATGCTGTGGCTCACAGCAACCTCCAATTCCTGGGCTCAAGCGAGTCTCTTGCCTCTGCCTCCCAAGTAGCTGGGATCACAGGCACCCACCACAACGCCAGGCCATTTTTTGGTTGCAGCCGTCATTGTTGTTTGGCAGGCCCGGGCTGGATTCGAACCTGCCAGCTCAGGTGTACGTGGCTGGCGCCTTAGCCTGTTGAGCCATGGGCGCCGAGCCTAAGCAATTTTTTTAATTAACTAAACCAACAACTGGTCCCTCCCCTTCAGAAAAGAGGGCCTCTATCATTTTGCAATAAACTCTCTTTTCTTTTCCCTGTTCCCGATTCGTCCTCTCCCACTCATTTCTCCATCCTGGGACCAAAGAGAGTTTTGTTTTGTTTGAGACAGAATCCCACTCCATTGCGCCATGGCATCAGCTGAGCTCACAGCAACCTCAAATGCCTGGGTTCAAGTTTTCAAGCAATCCTCCTGCTTAAGCCTCCCCAATATCTGGGACTATAAGCACCCGTCATAATGCCCAGCTAATTTTTAGTAGAGACAGGGTAT
Organism: Arctocebus calabarensis; assembly: GCA_963573935.1. Taxonomy (NCBI): domain Eukaryota; kingdom Metazoa; phylum Chordata; class Mammalia; order Primates; family Lorisidae; genus Arctocebus; species Arctocebus calabarensis. The sequence continues at coordinate 8,429 of CAUYON010048296.1, forward strand.
CGCTCTTGCTCAGGCTGGTCTTGCGCTCCTGAGCTCAAGGGATCCTCCTCCCCCGGCCTCCCAGAGTGCTGGATTACAGATGTGAGCCACCATACCCAGCTAAGCTACAGGCGCCAAGCCTGACCAAAGAGTTTTGTGGGGGGGGGAGGAGTTGTTTTTGTTTCTGACCAAAGAGTTTTTAAAGGCAGTTTCTGGTGTTGCTCCCATGGTTAAATCAGGCATTGTTCTCCTTTTTTTTTTTTTTTTTTTTTTTTTTTTTAGAGAAGGAGTCTCACTGCAACACATAGCAAACAGCAACCACCAACACCTGGGCTTTTGTGATTCTCTTGCCTCAGCTTCCCATGTAGCTGAGACTACAGGCGCCCGCCACAATGCCTGGCTATTTTTCTGTTTTGCAGTTCAGCCAAGGCCGGGTTTGAACCCACCACCTTCAGTATATGGGGCCAGCACCCTACTTGATGAGCCACAGGCACTGCCCCAATTTTTTTTTTTTTTTTTTGAGACAGAGCCTCAAGCTGTCACCCTGGATAGAATGCCGTAGCATCACAGCTCACAGCAACCTCAAACTACTGGGCTCAAGCGATTCTACTGCCTCTGGGTCCCAATTAGCTGGACTACAGGCGCCCGCCACAATGCCTGGCTATTTTTTGGTTGCAGCCGTCGTCATTTGGCGGGCTGGTCTGGATTCGAACCCACAGCTCAGGTGTATGTGGCTGGCGCCTTAGACACTTGAGCCACAGGCACCGAGCCAGGCATTGTTCTTCTTAACAAACAGGATTCCTTGAGGCACCCACCAGCCTCACCCTGTCCACCTCCCCAGCCTCCCTTTCTGCTCTCACCAAGACAGCTTCTCACCTCCCCAGCCTCCTTTTCTGCTCTCACCAAGACAGCTTCTCTCTCACCTTGCCAAACAAGGCTAGAACTGATGTCACAGTGATGTGCCTCTGTGCTTTGACAAATGCTTTTCTTCTGCCCTGAAAGCCCTTTTCCCCCTTCCACCTGTCCCTCTTCATCCTGTAGAGCCACACAAATGTCATTTCTCCTGAAGTGTCATCTCCCTACCATCCCTGCCCAAGGCTGACTTGACTTCTACCCTGCAGAACTCTCTGTGTTTTCCTCTGCCCCAGCACTTTGCGTTCTGTATTGGAATAGTGTTTTTACTTGTCTGTCTTCTCCAACTTGACTTTGAACTCAAAGAGACCTAGTTAAATCCATCTTTGTATTGCTACTACTTAATGTGGTACCTCGTATACAGTAACAATAAAATATTTGTTGAGTCAGAAAAGTATTTGTTGGAAGAATAGATAATGTCATAACATCAGACTTGGGAGAGATTGTGTGTCCTCAGTCAGAGTCCCCACAGGAAACACATGCACACTCAAAAGGGTCACAAAAGAGAATTATTTTTTTTTGAGACAGAGTCTCACTGTATTGCCCTTGGTAGAGTGCTGTGTCGTCACAGCTCACAGCAATCTCAAACTCTTGGGCTCAAGTGATTCTCTTGCCTCAGCCTCCTGAGTAACTGGGACTTACAGGCGCCCACTAATAGCCGGCTATTTTTAGAAACAGGGTCTTGCTGTGGCTCAGGCTGGTCCTACCAGAGCGCTAGCTAGGATTACGGGTGTGAACCACTGGCCTGGCCCCCACAGAAGAGAATTAAATGGGGGGCCGATCTACAAAGGTGTGGGCAAGAGAAAGGAAACAAGGGATAGCAAAGCACCAGGACTAGCAAAATTAGGAAGGTGTTCCCACTTCTAAGTCTTGACTGGCAAGGCAAGGGAACAGGAGTGGTTGCTGGAATCCAAGTGCCATCGCCAAGGCAGAGGGGCTGCTCATAGATACTATGGCTTTCGGTACAGAAAGATAGCCACTGTTAAGCCACAGCCTGGCAGGAGGAGTCAAGGGCATAAATGCCGATTTCTCTCTCTTCTCACCTTCTGATCTGCCTCCCATTGGCCCACTCAAGTGGAAGACTGAGCAAGGCAGAAAAGCATAAAAAATGGAGCTGGAGAGGGAAACAGAACGTCGGGCACACAGGAGAACAGTGAGGTCAGTATGTCCCCGCCACACAGTCAGTCCTGTCACAGAGCAAACAGAGAATGCAGTGCCAACACTAATTTAGGCAAGTTAGGTTTTAGTGATTGTATTAATTTATTTAATTTTTTTACTGTGATTAAATAATGTACCATCTTAACCATTTTTAAGTGTACATTTCAATAGTGTGAAGTAGATTCACATTGTTGTGTAAACACCACCACCATTCCATAACTTTTTCATCTTCCCAAACAGAAACTCAGTGGTTCTCAAACTTCCTAATTCCGCGGTGTATTTTCATTGTTACAAAGGGGTCAGGTTGAGAACCCACAGGTTGAGAACCGCTGCCTTATATCCATTAAACAGTAACTCTCCATTCTTACCTGCCATACACTCTGGTAATTTCTGTGGACTTGACTACTCGAGTACCTCATAAAATTAGAACATGCAATATTTGTCTTTTATGTCTGCTTATTTCACAGAGCATAATGTCTTCAAGATTCATCTAAGTTGCAGCATGTGTTAGAATTTCATTCCTTTAAGGCTAATATTCCATTCTCTATGTGTGTGTGTGTCACGTTTTGTTTATCCGTTCATCTATTATTTGGACACTTGGGCTGCGTCTACATTTTTTATTGCTTATAGTGCTGTTAAGAACATGGATGTACAAATACCTGTTCAAGCCCCTGTCTTCAGTTTCCTGGGGTACATAACTCAGAAGCAGAACTACTGAATCATATAGTAATTTTATTTTTAATATTTGAGGAACTCCCTACCATTTTTCATAGTAGCTGAGCCATTTTGCATTTCCTCCAGCAATGCACAAGGGTTCCAATTTCTCCACATTCTAACACTTGCTATTTTCTGTTTTTAAGCAATAGCCATCCTGCTGGGTGTGAAGTGGTATCTCATTGTGAGTTTGATGGGCATTTCCCTAATGATAAGTAATATTGAGCATCTTTCCATGTGTTTATTGACTACTGTGTATATCTTTTTCTAAAAAATATCTATTTCAGCTGGCAGTTTCGAATCCAGCCCGGGCCCACCAAAACAACAATGACGGCTGCAACCAAAAAATGTACAGGCGTTGTGGCGGGCACCTTTGGTCCCAGCTACTTGGGAGGCTGAGGCAGGAGACTCTCTTCAGCCCAGGAATTGGAGGTTGCTGTGAGTTGTGATGCCACAGCACTCTATCCAGGGTGATAGCTTGAGGCTCTGTCTCAAAAAAAAAAAAAAAAAATATATATATATATATATATAGAGAGAGAGAGAGAGTCCTTTGCCCATTTTTTAATCAGGTTGTTTGGGTTTTTTGTTACTGAGTTTTAGGAGCTCTTTATACACTCTAGGTATTAAACCCTTATCAGATATGTGACTCACAAATACTTTCTCCCACTCTGGGGTTGCCTTTTCTCCCTACTGAGAGTGTCCTTTGATACACAAAAGTTTTAAATTTTAATGAATTTGATATACTTTTTTTGTTTTGTTTTTGTTTTATTAAAACAGAGTCTCAGTCTGTCTCCCTGGTAGAGTGCCATGGCGTCACAGCTCACAATAACCTCAAACTCTTGGGCTTGAGCAATCCTCTTACCTTAGCCTCCCAAATAGCTGGGACTACAGATGCCCACCACCACACCTGCCTAGTTTTTCTAGTTTTAGTAGAGGCAGGGTCTCACTCTTGCCAGGCTGGCCTCCACCTCCTGAGCACAGGTGATCCGGCCACCTCAGCCTTCCAGAGTGCTGGGGTCACAGCTAGGCCACTGTGCCTGGCCTGAGCTCTGATTTATGTGTCTTTCTTTATTGTCTGTGCTTTTGGTGTCACATCCAAGAAATCATTTCTAAAAACCAATGTACAGTTTGTTTTTTGGTTTTTTTTTTGTAGAGACAGAGTCTCACTTTATTGTCCTCGGTAGAGTGCTGTGGCGTCACAGCTCACAACAACCTCCAACTCCTGGGCTTGAGAGATTCTCTTGCCTCAGCCCCCAGAGTAGCTGGGACTACAGGCGCCCACCACAATGCTCAGCTATTTTTCTATTTTGCAGTTTGGCCGAGGCCAGGTTTGAACCCGCCACCTTTGGTATATGGAGCCGGCGCCCTACTTGATGAGCCACAGGCGCTGCCCTGATTTTTTTATTTTTTTGAGACAGAGTCTCAAGCTGTCACCCTGGGTAGAGTGCTATGGCACCACAGCTCACAGCAACCTCAAACCCTTGGGCTGAGTGAGTCTAAGGCGCCACCCTGCTGACTGATCTACAGGCGCCACACAATGTACAATTTTTTTAATGAAGAAAAACAATAAGGGAAAAATATCAAGCAGGCTCAGCACCCATAGGTCAGTGGTTAGGGCCCTGGCTACAGACACCAGGGCTGGTGAGTTCAAACCCAGCCTGGGCCTGGTAAACAACAATGACAACTGCAACAACAAAATAGCCAGGCATTGTGGCAGGCACCTGTAGTCCCAGCTACTTGGGAGGCTGAGGCAAGAGAATTGCTTAAGCCCAAGAGTTGGAGGTTGCTGTGAGCTGTGACGCCACAGCACTGTACTGAGGGCAACATAGTGAGAATCTGTCTCAGGGGAAAAAAAAAAGTTACCTATAGAAAAATAAAAAAATAAAAGACAGAAAGTAGGTGCCAGAAGCAAAAGGGGAACCTACACAGAAAGTACCCCAGAGTTGAGGCCATGTGGCCCTGAGCTGTGGAGTATGGAAACGAGCTCCTAGCTAAAGAACAACACCGTAAAGAGCTGCTCTGTCAGTAACAGGGACAGGAGAACGTGGCCATCATCCTAGGGCAGGACTCAGAATGAGCTGCTGTGAGGGACAAGGGCATCCTAGAGAAATCAAAGCCCAGCACTTGTGTGTCCGCAAGGCCTGGAGCTCAAACACACACTGTTCCCTGGTACCGAATCCCTAGGCTAAGAAATGAACTCAAACCTATTCCAGAACAGGAAGCACCACAAAACCTTGGCAAATGCAAAGCCTTCCCTTGGTCATTTGGAGGATTTCCAAGAGATAAATCCCATTTAAAATAGGCTCACAGCTCTGTCTCAAAAAATAAATAAATAAATAAATAAATAATAAAATAAAATAAAATAGGCTCACAGGCAAACATTGCACTTCACAGGAAAGATGAACAGCACATGCAACCGAGAGAGACTTCACACATTCACAGGCAATAAGAGAATCTCCTTAAATGCTCACATAAATAAAAAATTAATGCATAAAACAAGAACAAGAATACATGAAGGAAAAAAGAACCGAATGAAAAGTCTACAAATGAAAAGAAGAGTTATACACACACATCTAAACCGTCCTGAAACTGGATATTCCACCACCAACCTGTGGCCCAGCTCCAGTGACAGGGGAGAGATCTCCTTGCATCTCAGTAAGACCTTGTGGACTCTCCCACCCACCTCACAATGACCCTACTGTACTGTCCAGGAAGAGGCGTGTTAGGAATTCAGGCAGAAGATGGAGAGGACCACACCTGGGGAACAACTGCAATAATTCTTGCTTTGTTTCTCAGCTCTCCCTAATCTCCTAAATCTCCCCCAGTCACTACCAAGAAAGATGCAGAGGGGAGAGGCAAGTCTGCACAGGCTGGGAACTGGGTTCTGAGTGACTTGAGCAGCCCGTGAGAACAGACAATGGCAAAGAGAAGCAGCCTGTAACCCTGGTTGCCTCGCTCCACTCTCTTGGCTGAGAACAATGCTGAGAGAAATGTGCTACCATATATATATGTTACCCTCCCAGCTACTTAGTTTCCACATTATTATTTTTTTATTTATACATGTATTTTATTATTCTTCATTACATTATCCCCCCCCCACACACACACCCCAGTGGTAAGACAGAATGTATTTACAGAAAAGAATACAGAAAACGCTAAAGCTCCTGGTAGAGGGAGAGAATTCTAGTGGGGAGAGAGAAGCTCTCTCCATTTCTCTCCCGGTCTTTCCCTGTTTACTCCTTTAGGCCTTTAGTCTCAGGGTATATATAGGTGTATGGGTTCCTTGGCCAGGAAACAAATGAATACAGTCCCTTCAAAAAAATACTTTTAATAAAGTCCTTCCAGGCAGTATTATGCTGTGCAGCTTGCTATTGTAAGACATGCCATGGCGGCTTTTGTACCTTGGCTGTTCAGGTATGTAGGAATCTCTAGGCTTCTGAGAGAAAACCACCCTCTAGCATTTCCATCTTTTTTTGAATCAATAACTATTAATTAAATATTCTTTATGTGTCAGATACAGGACGTACCATTTGATGTGACAGGTGAGGATCCTGTTACCATAGAATTTACATTCTTAGTGGCAAAGGACCAATAAAATAAATTTTAAGGTATGTGCTATCAGAAAGAAAAGGGAGTGTGCCACATTTTCTTAAGAAAGCTTAGCTATCGTAAGTAACCAGTGAAGAAAACTAAATAAAATAAAACTTAAACCCAAAATTCAAAGGATAATTTATAAGGAGAAAAAGAAAAAGCATCAAACATTGAAAAGATAGCTTAAAAATATGAAAAGCATAAGTATGTTCTGTCTAATCTGCTTCAGATTCTTTGATTCGTCCTGGATCTTTGCATTATCAAAAATAATACTATATAGTCATATAATTTCCAGGAAAAAGTGGTGTACTTCATAAGAAGTCAATAGCAATGGTGAAAATATTATGAATTAATGATACATATTATGGATAAGATCAATAAAATGATGACATATTATACTATCACTTAACTTGTCTTTTATAGGACCAAACTTTATGTAAGAGTCAACTTGAAATAAGTTCTGGATATTTAGAAAAATGTAATAATTGTCTTTTCTCCTTCTAATAGTATTGCTATTTCCCTAAAAATCCATATACAGATTTAAAAAATTTCAAATATCTTCATAAGACAATATACAATATTGACACACTCAAATTTCCAGTAAACTAATAAGCAGAAGAAAATGCCACTGTTATTCTCACTAAGCCGTCTATCCAGCTCCAGGAAGCAGGAACAATTTAATCATTGGGCTATTTGCATGACATTGAAAAAGAAGTAATAAAATCATTCTAGTTCTTCCTAATTTAATAATATAACATATACCAGAGGAACTTACATAAATTTCACACATTTAAAGATACATTTTATTTTTATTAAATGTATTTTATATATTACCAGAAGGAGAAGCTGAGCAGTTCTGATAGCATTATAATTGATTGAAAGCCTGAACCAAGCCAAAAAAAAAAAAAATCAGATTCCAAACTCTATCTTATTTTTTAATAGGATCAGTTAGCAACTTTTAATTCACTTTCTCCCTCCTCTCATTGTGCTTTCAAGTTACAAACAAGATCTAAAATCATGAAGTAAAAGCAGGAAGAATATCCTTTTCAAATTCTCTGATGCTGGAGAAAATATATACAGTGGATTATATGAAGAAATGCCCTTTATCTGCTAAAGAAATCTAAATGTATTTCATACAAATTTTTGAATAGTCCACAAGAAAGCAAATTATGTCAAATAAAGTTGTTCAAAGAAAAGTTAAATGAGACAAAATGTCACTTGATTTAAAATGTAATGCTACAGAAATAAATTAATGCAACATAAGCTGTTATACAAATGCATAAAGGGTGATTTTTTTATATATCTTTATCTCTGTGACTTATTAAGAAGCAGATAGTACTGCTTGCTGTACCACAAGATACCCCAGTATCATCAGATATAAGACCTTCAGATTTAACCTGACCTCCTCAAAATGGATATCCCCACTACAGTATGTTAGGAGACCTTTTTGATACCACTTTGATAATTCTTTGCCAACCTCCATTAGAAACAGAGAAAAGCCACTTCAAGAGTGTGCACTTACAGCTTACTGTTTACCTATACACTCATAAGATCAAAACCCCTGGTCTTACTGTTTTTGTTAACAAGGAGCAGTAAAAGTCTTCCCACATACTGAGTTTTGGTTTCCATTTTACAATCTGAGATGACAGACGGCACAAAAATGATGAGAAAACTGTGGGGAGGCTTCCAGAAGATTGATTCTCTCATCAGCTGATTCTTTTCTAGTTAGTCTTTTATTGACTACAAAGGTATAGCCAATGCAGAAAAGGAAAACCGGACTGCCCTGTTTAATCCTGAGGGCATTGGCAAAAGGTGATCACTTTTTGAGAAAACAGAGGCCTACAAGGAAATCAGCACTCTGTATGAGCTGTTAAGCTGATTTAAACACAGAAGGGATGCCTGGGGTTGAGCACAAGATCTCTGAGGTGTGAGATGAGAACGAAACCACTGCACAGACTAATATTACTGAGCTTTAGTAGCAGGTGGTACAGTTGATCAGTCAGGAACTTGTCATTTGGAGAATAGGCCAATATATCTGAGAGACATGAAAAATCCTTCATTTTTTTCTCTCCTTCTCACCAAGAGTAAAAATATTACAATTTTGAACTTTCTGACAATTATCAGATACAAGTTATCACAACATAGGCTACTATAACAAGTGAGCTAAAACGAGACACAGCTAAGTTTTCTGAGGTTTGTCTAAGATTGCAAACAGTAACTCTAACTGGCTAAATCCGATATTTAGTTCTGACTTAAGCGCACCTGGAAGGAAGCTTTTATGTGCTATGGGCACAATTGCAACCCAGACAATCTGGAAAATGTTCAGAGCCAGAGAGAGAAGTAAAGATTCACGTTTCCCTTTTTGTTTGGCTTATTTTGTAATTTGAATGGTCTGTTTTCTTAATACTTAAACATTTTAGAGACAAATTTTCAACGTGGCAATATCTATTTGCTATGTGGAGTCCTAGGGTGGGGGTAAATGTTAAAGTGTTACTACCTAATTCTTGGAATGGCCATAATCCTACCATCTCCATGTGGTAATTTTTACAGACAATTCAGCACCAATCTGAGACTGAAGGGACAAATTAAGTAAACCATACTGAAATTAATTCTCATATGTCTCACAGGGTATTTTCATTACAAGCAATTGAGTTCCCTGACAATTTAGAATTGTAGTGTAGGTTAAGAAAGATATTATACAACTATATGCTTGCAGAAAAACGCAATTAATCCGAGTAGCAGGGAGAGGGGAAGGGTTTGGGTAAATTCGCACCCAGTGGATACATTGCATGTGCATGCAGCACCCCTTCTGAATAAAGGACTCAACTACAACTTGGACTTCACCAAAGCAAACTATTTAACCTAATCATGTGTGCCCCCATATTGATATAAATAAATAATAACAACTAACTAAACTACTATCAATTTCAAGATGCACCTAATTTCAAACGTACTGTCCTGAACTGAGAAAATACTCAGTTTGATTTGGCTTTTATTTACAATGAGCTCACCCTAGAAATATAGACATTACATTCTTCTCTTCCAGTATTTAAAATGTTTTTAACTTTCAAAATGATTTTATCTGGCTCAAGGAGTAGGGCACCAGCCCCTTATACCAGGGGTGGCGGGTTCAAGCCTGGCCCTAGCCAAAACTACAATATATATATATATATGATTTTATCAAACCTTTTAAGGGGGGATACATCATTAATGATTATACCTCAACAATAGTTTTCTTAATCATTCTTTTTATCATTTTATACTTCTCTAAGGACAAGTTTCATAGAATATATTTGTGAAATTATTTACTTTCTCTCAAGTTTATTGCCCAAATTAAAATGTATACTACTAAGAACTTTAAGAACTCAAGACAGTTTTGTACTAATGGTGTGACTACATTTAGTGTCTGTGCCCCAAGCGTAAGTTCTGACTCTTGATGAACTTCCCTGAGCATCTTTTTCTAGGCAATCCAACATACAAATTAGACTCAACATTTTTTGAGTGTCCTGCTGATGACCTTTAATTTCCTCAGTTCTGGGAGAATATTTGGTAGGTCTGTTTCACCAACTCATTTATTTTCCTGTTTATTAGAATTTTATCAAGAATAGAGCCCCAAAATAATATACCAAAAAATACCAAAAAGAAATATGTGGGATGGGCACAGTGGCTCATGCCTGTACTCCCAGCAATCTGGTAGGCCACGGCAGGCAGATTGCTTGAGCTCAGTAGTTCGAGACCAGCCTGAGCAAGGGCAAGATCCCATCTCTAAGAATAGCTGGGCATTGTGGCAAGCGCCTATAGTCCAGGCTCCTCAGGAGGCTGAGGCAAGAGAATCACCTGAGCCCAAGGGTTTGAGGTTGCTGTGAGCTATGATGCCAGGACACGAAACCCCAGGGCAACTAAGTGAGAAAGAAATCTTAGTGGAGAAAACTACTGATAATCTTATCCTTTTCTATTTTACAAACTTTTAAAAGCACATTTGCAATATATTGCCCTTTTCTTATTCTCCCGGCTCTCCATTTGGAACCTGGACATAAAACACTCATGCCTCCTTACAAGCTTGAGTTCAAATCATAAAATCATCTTCTCTGACTACAATCCCCTGTCCTTTTGCTCATGCCACCACTTAATCCTACTGATTTTCTATTGTCTGTAGTCAGTTGTCATCTGTCTCTTATAAAAGTTCATCAGTTCCCTTTGGCCCTTATGAATTTCCGTATCTTTGATTAGCCATTACCAAGATTTATTCTTCATTATGCTCCAGATGACATCTCCAGGTTTTCTTGATTGTCAGAAAATGACCAAGCAGCGCATGCATTCACATACCAGAATGAGAGAACAGCATTCCCTGAGGCAAACTCGAGGAGGTAGGGTCAGTGGCTAGTGAGGGACAGCTCCCTCACGTATGGGTAGGGCACAGAAACCTGTCCGGCCCAGATCTCAGTCACCTGGTGAGGATCCCACACCCCTGGGCCATGGAACCTTGACCTCCCTCAAGGTCAGGGAGGCCCCAGCCCTCACTGGCATGAGGAGGAGCCGGATTGCAATAATATGCAATAATATGCTGTGCCATGTACTGACTGCACCTTACCCTTGCAGCACCAGCCTCTCCCAGTGTAGACCTGACACAACCATCAGGCCAGAGAACAGATGTGCAAAGTTGTGCTGTATGTATGGTAGCCACAGTGCATCAGTCTGCACAGCCTTCACAGGGGAGGAGACCATAGTTCCTTCACTGCTGGGCAATGATGCTGGGGTCCAAGCCTGATATTGGAAACATCACTACATAAAAAGCACACACATCAGCCTTCAGGGCTGATGAAGCACCGGCTCATTCTCTAGTATCCCGTGCGGCTAGAATCTAGTAATTGTCATTGACCAGGATCAGTTGCCTGAAGTATTGGATTGTACCAGGTTCCATGGCACTTTGCAGGAAGCCAAGGCCTTCTCTTCCTGATGGTAAGGCTGCAGGAGTTAAGTCTTGAAAGTTGAATCTTTACCTCTGAGGGAATTGAAAATCATAATAAAATAGAAATTCTAACAGTGTATTTTTGCATCCCAATTTTTTGTCACGTAGTTCTCGTTTCACATTTTCTCCCACCCTGGGTACATGGTACCACATCCCTTCGAAGCTCCTGTTCCCTCTCGGCCAAGATCACTGGGAAATTCACTAAACTATATCCACTTACTCCAGTATCAGTCAGGCATCTAACTGCCCTTTTTAGGAACACTCATTTAATTTCTATGCCATTTTCTAAAATATGAATTACAGACTTTTTTTCTCCTAGGAGCCTCTACATTTCTTTTGATATTTTCCTTTCTTAGGAAAAACTTATCCACTATAATTATAGAATCTTGCAAAATTCACATCTTCAGACAAAACCTGTTTCTCCATAGTCATTTTTTCTGTTTCCTATTTTACACTTTCTCTATTGGAAAACAATCCTTTTCTCCTCTAGATTTGTATTTTTGTTTCAATTTCTCATTTACACATCTCCTAGCCACAAATATATTCTAATGAACCAAAACATCATGTAATAAGGCAAATAAATAAGTGAATTCCTCTAGTCATCTTTGTTCCCTAACATTCATTTCATTGCAAAGTTCTCAAAAGAAGACTCTTTCTCTGTTCCTTGATTATTTTTTCACTCTCCCTCATCTCTTCCTCCCTGCTAACCAGGGTTCCACCACTGAAAATGCTCTCTCTGAGCGTTATAATATCGGCAGGTACTACTAATGAGGGTGAAATCTGTTAAGAGCTTTACAAATACGAGAGGTCATTCTTATTAAATGTACTCAAATCTTCAATCCTTTTTCTGCCTATGATTGCTCCTGGTTTATTAGCTGAACCTCAGATCAGAACTATTCCTTCATTTTAAAAAAAAATCTTCTTATCTCCTATCTGATCATTTTTAGACTGACGTGTACTGGGTAAAGGTATTGCAAGAATTAACAATTGTATAAGAAAATTAAAGTGATGAAGCCAATGTATTCGATTGCATAGCATAAAAATCACGTGTGTGCATTTTGTCTTTCTTTCCTCTTGTACATTAGGTGCTTATTATAACATACGTGGATCTGTCCAAAGACAATTTCATATATATATGTATTTCTTAAACTATGCCTTTAAAAAAATATCCTATGCCAACTATATGCTTGTATGGCTTTGCATTAGGATTAGTTAATTCTTTGTAGTGTTTTTAAAAATGTTTTATGGAACCAAGTCTTTAAATGATTCCTCTCTGACACTGTGGCAGTTTTTGCTTTCAGCTATGCATATATTACGTATGACATGCATATTTAATGTAAATACCTCACACATAGATGGAAAAGTATGATTGTACAATTTACCACGTACCTTGGGGGTGGGGGTTAAAAGGCATTTTATTTTTAAAAGAAATTACTTGGATTAAAGGTAAACACATCTTCTCACTGCCAAATGAAATGTAATTGTAAGGAAGGAAACTCCTAGCAAACGTAGACACACACCATGGAATTGATGGATAAAATAATAAAATAATAGCCTTGTTTATCATACAGTACCACAAGATATATTTCCATATTCCCTTTGCCAAATAGGAAAAAAAATAAGTAGCAGTGGAGAGATTTTATTTATCAGTCTTCAAAGATAGAAAGGAAAATTCCCTGTAAGAATACATAAATTGTAAATGACATTTAACAGATATCGCATGTGAAAGTGCCTTCAATGCACTATTTCCAATTTGCTTAGACAACTTGAAAGTAAAACATCAAGATAAGTGCCCATAACTTGCCCCAGAATGGCCAAGCTTTAAGGAGAAACAGTATTTTCTGATTTAACTTATTACTATTGATTCACAAGGGAGAAGTTGCATTCAAATATCTATTTTCAAAATACCACATCATATTCTAAAAGCATCAAAATATATCTAAACAGTGTTCAAACAAAAAAAGAAAAATGGAAATACAACTCTCATAATTCTATTGCAAACACATCTAATGCAGCTCACATTGGCAGCCTGAAATACAAATAATTTGCTTCTTTTAATATACACTTGTTAAAAATCTACTTAAAGTCAATTGTGAGAAGAAAAAGGAAGCTACCAAACACTTGTTTGTCTCCTGTATTCAGGGTTCTTTTCTATCTCTTTCCAAGTTGTAACCTTTTCAATTAAAGAACCCCATCACCTTGCACATCGTATGAGCATAATTTCAAGGTTATCTCATTCAGTCTCACTTTTCATGCCCTGCCTCAGTGCAGCTGGTTCTACACCATAGTATATGCCAGGAAAACCACCAGCTGGTGGAACTCTGCTGTGCAGCTCATAGAGGGGCCGTTTTAACAGAGCCTTTAGTTTCAACAATTGCACTAGCATTGCTGAGCAGGTGACTCAAGAAACTCCAAGTTCTTATTCACACTTCAGCACCTTTTCACAAACCTGGGATATATACCAGATTCTAGTTTACCCTCTAAAATATGAAACCAAGTGGAATTCAGGATATTCTTTGAATAATTCACCATATAAAGCTGCAAATTGAAGTTGTTAACCAGTTCTGCAATATTATGACCTTTTATTTCTAAATGGACTAACTTTTTAAACACATCTGAGCTGACTGGACATATGTTTTTCAGAATAATGTTTGTATCATATACTATATAAGAAGAGACATGAGCTCATTAAAAATATTTCAGCAATAAAAAGCTTAAATAACATTTTTTAAAAACACTCTAAATCAAAAGACATAATTAGCCAAGAAGCTTAAATATAATAAAGATGGAAAAAAGTGCCAAATATGAACAAAAAAAATTTAGACAATAACAAAAAATAGCCAGGCATTGTGGCAGGTGCCTGTTGTCTGAGCTACTTGGGAGGTTGAGGCAAGAGAATCACTTAAGTCCAAGAGTTGGAGGTTGCTGTGAGCTATGATGCCAAAGCACTCTACCAAGGGCAACATAGTGAGACTCTGTCTCAAAAAAAAAAAAAAAATTAGATAGCTATTTCAATGTCTATACTTGGTCTTAGCCCAAAGGCAGAGAAGTGATGCTATTCTAATGTCTGATTAAATCTAACTTAAGGTAAAACAATACAAGAAAATAAAAAGTGATGCTATATTTTGAAAAAACAACAAAAAGAATATTTATCATCACAAATGTTAAAAAATATATATGTATAGTTAACTATGTAGCTCCATAATATATTAAGCAACTTGAAGAATTATAAAAGAAACTACTAAATTAGGAAATGTTAACATCCACACAGATAAAAAAATGTAATCTGACAAAATTATATGCAAAGATGTCAAAGGTGCAAAAATAAATTAGTAAGCTTGAAGCTTGAATTAATAGATTACATATAACACTATGCCCAAAAAGACTGCATATTGATTTTGAACATATGGAGAAAATTAACATAGATCATGTGTGTGTGTGTGTGTGTGTGTTTGTATATATGTGTGTATACATATATAAAATTTATCATACATATCTAGTCATGGAGGTAGCAGAAATAAATCCTAAAGGTTAATATAAAACATTGTTCTTTGTCCAAGATGCAATAAAATCTATAACCGAAAGATAATTTTAATTTCTTATGTGTATGAAAATTAAATTACACACTATTAATCCTTTGGCTCAAGAAATGGTCAAAGTAATCAAGAAATATTTTAGAACATAATGAAAATAAAAGCAGTGCATTTCAAAATATATGGAACAGAGTCAAAGTGGTACTTAAAAGGAAATTTATGGTTTAAATGTGGATACCAGGAATATTAAATATAAACAAACCAAATGTTGGATGAAAGAGGTTGTAAAAATGTAATGCCAAAAGAAACAAAAACTAATGCTGAAGATAAATAAATAAACAAAATTCACAGTAAAAATAGAGATAATAAACAATGTAAATGTCTGACCACTACAAATAAGTAAGTGATGTGATGGTTATGTTAATCAATTTGATGTAAGCATTCCACATTGTGTATCAAATCAGAACACTGTTCCCATAAATGTACACAGCTTGATTTAATAAACAATAAAAAGAATTGGCAAACCTTTGTGAAATGAATATATTCTTAGAAAAACATAAAATGCCCAAATTGACAAAAAAGAAATCACTGACTATTTACTACTATATTACACAAACTGATAAATATTATACAAATTTAAATGTTAGCCAATATTTCCCTTTCTCCAAAAATCTATATCTAAATTATTTTACATGTCAATCCTACCAAACTTTCAATGAATTGCTAATTTGTCTTTCACAAGTTTCTTTCTTTCTTTATTTTTTTTCCCCCAGAGACAGAGTTTCACTCAGTAGAGCACTATGGCATCACAGCTCACAGCAGTCTCCAGCTCCCAGGCTTAGGCCATTCTCTTGCTTCCGCCTCCCTAGTAGCTGGGACTACAGGCATCCGCCATAATGCCTGGCTATTTTTTTTGTTGCAGTTTTGGCCAGGGTTGGGTCTGAGCCCGCCCCCCTAGGTATATGGAGCCAACACCCCACTCTCTGAGCCACAGGAGCCAAGAAGCCATGATGTAATCAATTCCCTCATGGGGATACTATAATGCTAAGACCATGCAAATGAGCAGTATCAGGGGATTATTTCACTTATAAACATGTAGTTCAACTTCTAAAGAAAGTATTAGAACACTTAAAATTCAAGCAAATACATCATAGCCAATCAGAGTATACCAAATTTTGCCATGTATTATGTGCAAGTTTTTGCCCACATTTTTGAAAGTAAAATACAGATGCACATTAAACATGAGTAGTACTAACTCTATATCTATATAGATGCTTTTAATATTGTAAGTTTTTACTGGTACATAAAATTTCCTGTACCTTGTACTTGTTCTTGTGCTTTGTAATCACATGAATTTGTTATACAAAATTTCTTGTGCCATAATGTGTTAAAGAATGAATGCTAAAATTCCTTTATGATACAAAACAAGTACCTAAAATAAGCATATAAAAGTTTTAATTAAAAAATTAAAATAAAATTTTTTTCCTGAAAATTTTGGCACAAAACTTGGGAGCATATTACACATAACAAAATATGGTATTCCAGAAATGCAAGGATGTTTTAACATCCAAAATATATTGGGAAATTTTACCACATTATTATTTCAAAAGTGTGATTTTTTTCAAATGATGATCTAAAAAACCTTTAGCAAACTAGAAAGAGCCGGAGTTTCCTTTAGGAGCAGATCAATATATACACATGTTAGCTATATTTTACTGCATAATATATTGCCCCAAAACTTGACAGCTTAAAACAACATTTACTATCTCAGAGTTTTTTGAGTCAAAAATGTGAATAAAGTTTAGCTGGGTGGCTTTGCATCAGAGTTTCTTATAAGGCTGCTATCCAAATGTTAGCCAGAGCTGCAAGTATCTCTAAGTTCCCCTAAGGGAGGTCCCACTTTCAAGCTTACACATAGGGATGTTAGCAGGCCTCCAAAGAACTACTTCCAAGTTCATTCACATAACCTTTGACAGCCCACAGATCTCCCTCCAAGCTCTTTCATGTGGGCCTCTCCATAGCACTGCCTCTGGACATGACAGATGACCTCCCCAAGAGCAGATGGCCAAGGGTAATACTTCAAAGGTGACCATTGTGATATTTAGCGATGAGCACTATGTAGCACTTTTTGTAGGAAGAGTTCGTGAACTTAATTGTTAGATCACCATATGACAACAGCTCTGATGGACATTTAGAAAGAAGAGTTACAAAATTGCTTTGAAGGCTGGACTACACATTGGTGCATGGCTTCCCAAGGGGAGTACCTTGACGGTGACCCTAGTGCTGTTCAGCAATGAGGTGCATAGCACTTTTTCTAAAATGAGTGTGTGAATTTAATTGTCTGACCTTATCTGTCTTAAAAAATAAGACACTATTCATAATAGCAATGTAACCCATAAAATACCTAAAAATTAATCAAAGCAAGAAATTCTAAATTCTCTCTTTAGAGGAAACAATATACCAACAATGTTACTTAGCTCAGGTGTTGATAGCAAAATACCGTAGACTAAGTGGCTTAAACAACATACATTTATTTCTTGCAATTCCAGAGGCTGGGAGGTCCAAGATTAAGTTGCCAACAGATTCAATTCTCAGTGAAGGCAAGCAATTGGGCCTCTAATTTTCCTCAGGATAGTATCTTTGCCATAAATTCAATGTCTTTAACAGATGCAAGTGATAGTTGTGTTATTCCTTTCTTCTTGGCAAGCCTTAATAGCTCGTTTTTTTTCCAAGGACTTTTTCCATTTCATCGGAGTGGTCAAATTTATTGGCAGAATGTTCTTCATAAATATTCTTATATTTTTAATATCTGTAGGGATGCCACCTCTCTAATTACTGATGTTGGTGACCTATGTCCTCTTTTTTCTTATTCACTCTGTTGATTCAGAGGTTTACAATTTTGTTGATCTTCTCAGAGAACCAGATTCTCTTTTAATGGTTTTCTCTATTGTTTTTGATTGACTTCCCCTCTATTATTTGTTTTTTCTTTTCTACTTATATTTCATTTTTTCCCTCTTTTTGTAGCTACTTAAACCTGAAGTAATTAATATAAGACCTTTCCTGTTTTTTCTGATACAAGCATTTAGTACTATAAATTTTCTTCTCAATACTACTTTAGTGCTGTAGTATGGCTACCCACATGGCTAGGTAGTAAAAAGGAAAGCTTTATCGGCACTATCAGTTTACACACCAGAAAAAGACAGCTTCTGGTGTATACCAAAGGTGCTGTCTCTCTGTGAAGAGGAAACTGGCAGGTTGATTTTTATGCCTCACAGGATCTGTACCACATAATGAAGTTGTACATATTCAGAAGTTTTTGGGGGAAAGCTATATGTATTTCTGAGTGAAGTTGAAAACATGTGAAATGGGTAAAATATATGTAAATATATGTAACATATATATCCTATATTCATTTTGGGGTAGAGCTTCAGTATTAACACGAGGAGGAATTTGGCTCTTTGTATCATACAGAATGGTGAAAAACTGACTTGTTTTCCCTAATATTGGGAACAAGGATATTTTAAAGACTATCCTAGTCATTGCACTATAAGCAAAAAAAAAGAGAATGGCATAAATATCTAAAATGAACAAGGAAAGCTATTCTAACATGATTTTCTGTATATAAAATACAAGAAACTTCATAAAATAATAATTAGAGCTAATAAGTGAATTTATCAAGTTTGCATGGTAAAAATTACTTTTATCGTCATAGAGTAGCAAAAACTAATTGGAAAATAAACTGTAAAATTCTCATTTATAATAGCACCAAAAATCGTAAATGCTTAAAAAACATGTTCGAGGTCCAGCGTGGTGGCTCACCCCTGTAATCTTAGCACTCTGGGAGGCTGAGGAGGATGGATAGCTTGAGTTCACGAGTTCAAGACTAGCCTGAGAAAAAGTGAGACCATGTCTATATTTAAAATAGAAAAACTAAAGCAACAGGATCACTTGAACCCATGCGTTGGAGGTTGCCGTGAGCAAGGTTGTCACACACTCTACCCATGGCAACAGTTTGAGACTCTGTCTCAATAAAACCCAAAATGTTCAAGAAGTTTATACTAAGCTGGGTATCTGTACCTCAGTGGTTAGGGTGCCAGCCACATGCTCCAGGCTGGTGGGTTCAAACCTGGCCCAGATCTGCTAAACAAAAAAAAAGATAGAAAGAAATCTACACTAAATATGACCAAAAAAATCTAATTAAAAGATGTGCAATGTTCCTGAAATTGAAGACTCCATATTGTTAAGATGGTAATTGGTCTATACATTTATAGTGATCCTTCTCCCCTGAAAAGCTCAAGTGTTTTGTTCCTAGAGTTTGAGTAGCTGATTCTAAAATTTACATAGAAATTCAGAGAACCTAAAATAGCAAAAGGAATATTTTAAAAGATGAAAAAATATGAGAACTTACCCTAGCTGATATCCTCTTACTATAAAGCTAAAACAATCGAGATAATTTGGTATTTCAAAAAACAAAAACATAAAGAAAACATAAAAAGCAAAATGTAGATCAATAAAGTAGAATAGTTCAGGTATAGACTTATGTAAATTTGTCAAATGATTGCTTACCAAGATAACAAAGTCACTTAAAGGGAACGAAAAATATATTGTCAACAAATTGTGCTATGATAACCAGCTACCCAGATATTGACATCATAGCAAACATAAAATTAACTGAAAATAGATAATAGACCTAAATTTAAGACTTACAATAAGGTAATATTAGGAAGAAAGCATGGGAAAAAAAATTTTGACTTTGGAAAAAACCAAAGTTCACTTTAATAAAGTATTGCTTGAAGTAAAAAAATAATAATAATACCAGGACATCATCAATGTAGCAGCCACCTTTGCTCTTTGAAAGATATTATTTAAAAAATAAAAAGTAAGGTGGTGCCTGTGGTTCAGTGAGTAAGGCACCGGCCCCATATAACCAGCCCCGAGGGTGGCGGGTTCGAACCTGACCCCGGACAAACTGCAAAAAAATAGCCTGGCGTTGTGGTGGGCACCTATAGTCCCAGCTACTCTGGAGGCTGAGGCAAGAGAATTGCCTAAGCCCAAGAGCTGGGAGGTTGCTATTAGCTGTGACACCACGGCACTCTACTGAGGGTAATAAAGTGAGGCTCTGTCTCTAAAAAAAATAATAACAATAAAAAGGCAAACAAACCACAGGGTGGGAGGAAACATTTAAAATATATATATTAAACAGAAGTCTTAAATCTAGAGGATATGAAAAATTCTTAAAATCTAATAATAAAAGCAAGCAATCCAATAACACTTAACACAAAAGAACATATGTATGCTCAATAAATACATAAAAATATGTTCAGTATTTTTATTCCACAGAAAAATGAAAAATGAGTATACAGAGATACTATGATATAACCCTGAAAATGGATCAAAGTATTGATTCATACCAAGTGTTGATGAGACTGTGAAGTAACTGGAACTCTCATTCTGTGCTGATGGGAATATAAAATTTTATAATGACTTTGGCAAACAGCTTGACAGTTTCCTAAGTTAAACATTTACCTACCATATGACTCAGTCATATAGCTTCTCACTATCAAGCACAGAGAATTGAATACTTGTTTGTATAAAGATTTTTACATGAATGTTCATTGGACCTTTTTTGTAAAAGTCTCATACTGGAAATAATCCACACAATTATCAAAAGATGAATAGAAAAAAAAAATTGGGGCACATTTGTTAAATAGAAAATTTGCTAGCCAATAACATAAAGTAACTAACTAATGTTATATGCAGCAATGTAGTTGAATCTCAAAATTATTCATTTGGAAAAGAGAAGTCAGATCAAAAGGATAGGAAGTGCTTTAACACACAAGTATAAATTTCTAGAAAATGTGAACTCAGCTGTAATAGATGACACATTCCTAATTAGATGGTATGGGGTGGTGGTGGAAGGGATGGATCAGAGTGAGTATAAGGAGATTTTAGACTAGAAAGATGTTAGAAATGTTTATTAGTTTGATAGTAGTTAATAGTCTCACAGTTGCATAAATACATCAAAACTTCAGATCAAGCACTTCAAATTAAGCACTTTGTATATTTTCACTTTGGTTTACTTCAATTGTAATTAAAAGCTAAAATATAGACACTGATTTAAACTTTCATTAAATTGATGAATATAATAAAAATTCATCACAGCTCAGATGGAAAATGGACAGGTACATTTCAGTGGAGGATTTGTACTTTTTTTTTTTTTTTTTTGTAAGACAGAATTTATTCACAGAAAAGAATACAGAAAACATTAAGGCTCCTGGTAGAGGGAGAGAATTCTAGTGGGGAGAGAGAAGCTCTCTCCGTTTCTCTCCCAGTCTTTCCCCATCTCC
>CAUYON010048298.1:0-18909 GCA_963573935.1 Arctocebus calabarensis
AAAAATAGAAGATAATTTCAAAAAACAGATCGTGCCAAATCTTATAGACAATAGAAAAAGAAGAAATACTTCAAAATCATTCTCCTTCATTTGGATATACCTGATATTAAAATTGGAAAAAAATTTATTATTATAAAGGGAAATTACAAACATATTTCACTTATAAATGAGGATGCAATATCCTGAACAACATATTAACAAGCTGAATTAAAAATTATTGTTCAAATAATGTACTTTGGTCAAAATTAAATCCAATTTATGTGAGAATTAGTCACTATTTTCTTTATTAATTATATATATATATATTCATATAACTAGAGGAAGAAAGATAAAATTACTGACCACTGAAATACCTGTGGGCCCTAATCTCCTACTGATATTTCCTGTTGCTGAATCTATTTGGCATCCAAATTTGGGAGAGACTAGCAATTTAGAGGTAAGCCCTGCATGATAAAGAAAGAGCTGGGGAAGAGTAAAAAATACATCTGAGCACAAATAGCCCAACATTGGCATATTATGTAAAGAGATTAAATGGAAATTATTTAAGTTGTTAGAGAAAAATAGTTCATAAAAATAATCATCATTCATTCATAATAAAAAGATGTGTTTGTGTGTGTGTGTGTGTTTTAGAGACAGGGTCTTGCTCTGTTGCTTACACTAAGTTCAGTCACATGATTACAGCTCACTGCAGCCATGACTCCTGGGTTCAAGCGATCCACTTTCTTCAGTCCTTTTAGTAGTTGGGACTGTAGACACACATCACTACACCCAGGTAATTTTTTCATTTTTTTTTTATTTATTGAATCATAGCTGTGTACATTAATTCAACCATGGGGTACAGTGTGGGGGCTTCACATGCAATCTGAGTTTTTTTAATAGTCAGGATTTCACTGTTTCCCAGGCTGATCTCAAACTCCTGGTCTCAAGTGATACTCCCAATTTAGCCTCCTGAGTAACTGAGACTTTAGGCATTAACCATTGTGCCCAGCAAAGATATTTTCTTGAAATAGATCAAGGGCATTTAGAAAAAAAAAATAGAGTAAAAATCGTACTTCATGTGAAAACATTGAAAAATTTTACATTAAAATTGGTAATTAGGCAAAGACACTAGCTAGTACTATTTCTATTCTTCATTTTAATGGAGATAAGGAAGCAATAGGAAACAAGTAATGAAAGAGACAGGAATTGGAAAATAAGAAACAATGCTACTATTATTTAACATGAATAGCATGTATATGAGAAAAATCTACTAAAGTAAAACTATCAGAGCAATAAACATGTTTTAAAAGTTTTCTGGGTATAAGATCAATATATAAACATGCACTTTTTTCTGCAGCAATGGACAGTATGAAGATGAAATTAAATAAACATAATTTATAGATGATCATAATAAATAATTTATGCCTAAAATTAAACATATAGAAAAAGTATAAGAACTTTAAGGAAGAAATATAAACCTATTATTTAGACAAATCACTGATGATCTAGCCAATTAGAGAAACTTCACATAATCTAAGACTTATATAGAAGATTCAATATTATAAACATGCTAATTCTCCCTAAATTTAGTCTACTTTAATCCCTCCCCCATGATAAAGTCACATAGATTTTGTTTGTGAATGTCTGTACGTGTGCAAATTTGAAACTTGAAAAGCTGAGCCTAAGATATAAATAAGCTTGCAAATGCCTAAGAATAGCTAATATACTTCCAAAAAATAAAAAATAAGATATGACATTAAGAGGGCTGGGTGTGGTGGCTCACGTGTAATCTTTTAAGAGGGCTGGGTGTGGTGGCTCACGTGTAATCTCAACACTCTGGGAGGCTGAAGTGGACAGATCGCCTGAGCTCACAGGTTCGAGACCAGCCTGAGGTAGAGAGAGACCCCATCTGTAAAAATAGGTGCCTGTAGTCCCTGCTACTCAGGAGGCTGAGGCAAGAAAATCACTTTAACCCAAGAGTTTGAGGTTGCTGTGAGCGATAATGGCCATGGCACTCTACCAGGGGCAACAAAGTGATATTGAGTCTGAAAAAAAATGACATTAAGGATTATTAAAACACTGTAGTTGGCTCAGCACCCATAGCATAGTGGTTATGGCGCCAGCCACATGCACTGAGGGTGGTGGGTTCGATCCTTGCCTAGGCCAGCTAAACAGTCATGACAACTGCAACAAAAAATACCCAGGCATTGTGACAGGTGCCTGTATTCCCAGCTACTTGGCAGGTTGAGGCAAGAGAATTACTTAAGCCCAAGAGTTGGAAGTTGCTGTGAGCAGTGACAGCACAGCACTCTAACAAGGGCAACATAGTGAGAGTCTGTCTCAAACAAAACAAAACAAACAAACAAAAACACTGTAGTAAATAAAAGTTTGTCGTAAGATGTAGGCATAAGCAAATAGACCAAAGAAAGAAACTGAATAGACTATTGCAAAACAAATCTACTATACATCGTCTCCTGAATTTATTAAGAAAACACCACTTCAGAGAAATGGGGAAAAGAACAATGTATTTTTTTTGCAGTTTTTGGCCAGGGCTGGGTTTGAACCCACCACCTCCGTAATGAAAAGAACAATGTTTTTGCTAAGAAATTACAGTGGATCAATTTGATATTCATATCAAAAATGAAATGTGACTAGAATCCTCTTTCATGCTTAACACCCAAAATCAATTCCAGGTGGAATAGAAACTTACTTTTAAAGTATTTTGTCTGAAAATTCACACTTGTGTAACAGAATGGAATACTACATTAAGAGAAAAAAATAAGAAACTCATACCTAACTTTTAAAACTGGTTCATAACAATTAGTGTTCATTTATGCTATGATATCTAATTACTTAAAGATATTTAAAAAAACTGTAGCAAATATTGTACTTAATAGAGAAACAGTGTGAGTTTTACATTCCAGTTGGGAAAAAGATAAAGATGTGTGCTACCATGATTTCTAGTCAATATTTTAATGAAGTTTATCTGTAGAGAAGTAATGGGAAACACAAGAAATCTAAGGAATTGTACTTAGGAAATAAGAAGCAAAGCCAGTGTCATGAACAGAGGATTAGAATTTATGAAGAATTCTACTAATGATAAACTAAATGATAAATTCCACTAGCAATAAATATGTTAATTAAGGTTGATGGGTATGAAATTAATATGCAAAAATATACTTTGCTTCTGGTCTAATAGTGCAGAATAGAATTACCATAACAAAATATTTGGTACCTGAAAGTAAACGTAGTTTTTTTTTTTTTTGCAGTTTTTGGCCAGGGCTGGGTTTGAACCTGCCACCCTCAGCATATCGGGTGGGTGCTCTACTCCTTTGAGCCACAGGCGTCACCCCTATAAACATAGTTTTAAAAGTTATAGCAACTCAATGAAAAAAAAAAACACTATTATTTTCATAAATCAATGGAGACAACTAAAAAGAAGAATATTTTGATTGTAGATAGAAGTTTCACTATTGTGAACATATTAATTCTCCCCGAATTTGGTCTATGTCTGTAATTCTTCTCCCACAAATAACCCCTAAAGGTTTGTGTGTAAATATCTGTGTGTATGTTATGTGTGTGAGGCTTGACAACTGATTATAAAGTTTAAATTTACTTGAAAATGGAAAGAATATCTCATAGCCTCTTGAAAAAAGAAAAAGAAAATATGCCTTACTCTATTAGATATTTGGAATTACTGAATGTATGTAGCAGTTAAGAGCTTATGATGTAAGTTGAGGCATTAAAAAAATCACCAGAGGCCAGGAGAGAAGCATGAAACAGTTCATCTCTCATGGCCTCTGTTAGAGATGCTATTAACACCTTGATTTGGGGTGTTTAGCCTCTAGAAATTATGAGTGTGAATGAATTAATTTCTGTTCCTTTTAGCCACTGTATTTGTGATACTTTGTTATAACAATCCAAGGAAATTAATGTACCTAGGAAGGAAGTGATCGTAAGGCTTAGACTGTAGCCTACCACTCCTTCCTGAGGTGTATTGAGCAATAATAGGATCTAGAAGTTGGGATCTCCTCTATTCCGAGATAGGTTTACTTGCCATTTCACATTCAAGATCATATTAACAATTGTCTTTGCCCTTCTGCTGCTTTGAAGTTGATACCTCAAATCAAAGTTCCTATTTCTCGGGGACTACCCAAAGAGAAAATAAAGGGCTGCTTCAGACCTCACCCCTGCCACACGGTACCCAGTACTGACAGCTCTGTGGTACACCTCTTTCTTGGGCTACTAGTATCCTCATTTCTCACCAAAAGTCCTCAATGTGACTCTGTGTTGTGTTTGGGACTTTTTCCTTTGGTAACTATTGGCTGCCTCTTCAGACCAAGGATCTCACCCCTCTTTGGATCTAATATAAAAAAAGTGGAAAGGAGCTTCACTTTGGCAGACCAGCCCAGGGTCTTCATGAGATGGCTATAGTTTTAAGGCCAATCTCCCTGTTATCACCTTAATTCCAAACTGTGTAGTGCCTCAGTTCTCACTCAGGGTCTTTGCTTTGACTCCTAACAGGGACTCTCTACACCTGAGGCTTATTTCCTTATATTAAGGCCTGCACCCCCCTGAGAAAGCCCTCCACCTGCCTAGAAGGAAGTGAAGGTTTTCTTATATGGCTGTCTTTGTCTACAGTCTCTCAAGACTCAGCAGCAGCAGGTAGGTCAAAGGCCTATAGGTCAACTTATGTTCTGAGTTGAATAGCAACATCAGTTCTCATGTAGAGTTCTCAGTTTGACTTCTGGAAGAGTCTAAGATTCCTCCCTCTATTCATCCAAGGCCATACCTCTCAGTCTAAGATCTTTACTTCTGTGTCCCCCTAAGAAATTTTGAGGAACGCTTTTGCCTAACTCCACCTAGGGCCTCATAGGACTTCCAGTAGGAAAGGTGTTCTCTGGTACTCCCATGGATATGGTTTGGTGGTGCTCTTTGTCCTAAAACATAAAGCATAATTTTAAATAAATTTCAAAAGTAAGAGAATATACGTAGTTAGATTATGAAATTATAGCATAAAGAAAAAATGCATTGGAAACATGGAAAATAGGTAATGAAGAAGGAATAAATATCAGGATGACTGTAATAGACTGTTTTCCCTCTTGATTTTTTAAATATTATTTTCCATGTTTAAAAGCAAAACTTATAGTATTTGTAATGTAATTCTCATTGTATATAGAGATAATTTATAAGATCACTAGATCATAAAGGGAGAATATAAAAGAACTTAATGTCTAGTAAACAGTCTACTTTCTATTAGAAGTGGTAAAGTTGTGATACTAGTAGATTGTGAGAAGTATGCATATTATAATACCTTGAGGAACCAGTAAACAACCTTCCAAGAGACACACTCAAAAATTATTGATGAATTTTAAAAGTCCATTAACCCATAGAAAGTTAATAAAGGGGAAAAATGAAGAACAAGAGTGAGAATAAACAAAAATAAATAATTGGCAGGTATAAATCCTAACATACCAACAATAAGGTTAAATGTAAATGTTCTAAATGCACTAATTAAAGGAGACTGTCAGAATGAACATGACCTCAGTATACAACAAACTCACTTTAAACATAATGACATAGGCAACTTAAAAGTTAAATGATGGAAAATGATAAGGTATGCAAATGTTAAAATGATAGGCAAAATCTTAAATATGACCCTCCAAGACTACCATCTTATGTTTATTGGATCAAATACTTATGCTGTGAAGAGACTTTGCAGAGAGAACTAAGATTACTTACAAACTGAAATTAAGATGATGAGATTATCCTGAACTACATGCACGGGCCCAGAGGAATCACATAAGCCCATAAAAGCAGAAGAGGAAGGGAGAAACGTCAGTAGGAGACATCCAGTGGAATAGGAAAAACAGATGCAGAAAAAGGTCAAGTCAAAGTGATCAGGCCCAATTAGGATTTCTGGTGCCAGTGTATGTTTTGAAATGTATTGTTCTGTCCATGTGCAAGGACAGAAGAGAGGGTTCTAAGAGCTTAAGGTGGCATGTATCTGACAAGTAGCCAGGAAATGGAGACCTCACTCCTACAACCTGAAGATTTCACAATGATTTAACGACCCATTAAATGTTTATGAATTCACAGGAGGCTTTCACACATCAACAAGTCGCATATATATTCAACATACATAGGCAGTAATAACCAACAACTAGTAGAAGTATGGGAGGTGTGAGAGGAGAAGGGGTGTGTGTCACTCACTGCTCTTCTCCCAGCTGAACTTCGTCCCTGAGCCACTGTCAGATGGAAAAGAGGCATCAAAGTTATCACTGGCAGTGCTTCTGTCTTCATAGCCATGGTGAGTTACTTTGTGAGTTTCATGTCCCTGCAGAGGACGGTCCATGGCTATTATTTCAGCTGCTTTTTAGCTTCACTTTCTTGTTAGGTGTCATGGGTGCTTGGCCATAGGAGGTGTCACTTGCTGTATAAGTCTATCATACAAAGTATATGCTAATCACTTTGAGGAATCAGCAATTTCACTGTAGCCTGAGACGCGTGTCAGAAGTGACTCCATTTTGAGACATTTAGGCACAAAACATTATTACATATCATAAGCTCATCCAGGTTGTTGGCTGAATTTAGTTTCTCAGAACTTCCAGTAAGGAATGCAACCGTGTTGATACTTTAATTTCAGTCTGGGGAGATCTCTGTTGAACTTGTGACCTACAGAAACTGTAAGATAATAATTTTTTTTTTTTGAGACAGAGCCTCAAGCTCTCACCCTGGATAGAGTGCTGTGGCATCACAGCTCACAGCAACCTCCAACTTCTGGGCTCAAGTGAGTCTCCTGCCTCCGCCTCCTAAGTAGCTGGGACTACAGGCGCCTGCCACAACGCCTGGCCATTTTTTGGTTGCAGTCGTCATTGTTGTTTGGCAGGCCCGGGCTGGATTCGAACCCGCCAGCTCAGGTGTACGTGGCTGGCGCCTTAGCCTGTTGAGCCACAGGCGCCGAGCCAATTTTTGTTTGTTTTAAACTGCTAAGTTTGTGGTCATTTATCACAGAAGAATTAGAAAACTAATATTTTAATGCAAAGAAAACTGGATTGACTATATTAATATTAGATAATCTAAATATTGAGAACAAAGAAAATTGTTAGTGGCAAACAATTCTCCAGGTTCAAAGTCTGACGTGAGTCTCACTGGGCTAAAGTCAATATGTTGACAAGGCTGTATTATTTACTACAAATTCTAGACTTAATGAACCAGAAAGATATTTTGTAATATTCATTATGGATTCACCAAACAACAGAGTTGAAAAATATGAGAAATAAATACTGATAGAATTGAAAGGAGAAGTAGACAAATCCATAATTATGTTTGGCATATTTGGCTCTTTTCTCTCAACCAACAGATAATAGAACAACCAACTACAAAATCAGCAAGGATATAGAAGAACTGTCATCTCGTCTAAATTAATTAATATTTATAGAGTATGCTAAACAAGAGGAGAATGGACATTCTTTTCACGATTTCATGTGCAATATACCAAGATACACACAAAGCATGCCCTAACAAACTGAAAGGAGTTATAACCATACAGAGTATACTCTCTGATCATAATGGAATAAATATTGACATTAATAACAGAAGGAGAAAAAGAAAACTCCAAATATTTTAAACTAAAAAATACACTTCTAAATAGTTCATGGGCTAAAGAAGTCCCAAAATAAATACAAAAATAGAGTAGAACCTCTGTAAGTTGACCACTCAAGGGTCTGTAACAAACTGGTCAACACATGGAGGTGGTAAACATAAGGAACTAGGCCTACTGATATGTAAGGACATGTGGTACATGTCCAGTCTATGAAAATTAGGTAACTTACAGAGGTGGTCAACATATGAAGGTGGTGAGTATGGAGATTCTACTGTACATTGAACTGAATTAAAATAAAAATACACCATTTCAAAATTTGTGGAGCACAGCTAAAACAGTTTTGATAGTTAAGTTTACAGGGCTAAGAGTATACATTAGAAAAGAGGAAGAGTTGCATGTCAGTAATCTAAACTCATACCGTAAGAACCTGAAAAGGGACAAAAAAAATTACAAACGCCCTTACATTTAACATACACTTAATGGTGAAAGACAAATAGACTTCTTAAGATTAGGAACAAGGCAAGGACATTCATTCTCATCACTGCTATTGTACATAGCAGTAGAATGTCCAGCTAGCACAATAAGTCAAGAAAGGGAATAAAAGGTATATATGAATAAAGAATACTGTACCTCTTTGAAGATACCATGATTGTCTAAATAAAATATCTCAAGGAATCTACAAAACAACTCTTAGATCTAATAAGTGGGCATGACACTGTTGCAAATTATACGATCAACATGCAAAAAATCAGTTGTATTTTATAATAAATGCATAGGGAACAAAAATTGCAAATGTAGCAATTTTGATAATAATTTCAAAATACCCATGAAATACGTAGGTGTACATCTCATTAAACATGTGTAGGACTTGTATGCCAAAAAGTACAAAATAATAATGAAAGAAATAAAAGAATATCTCAATAAATGGAGAGATATAACATGTTTACAGGTTAAAAGAATAAAATTTCTATCAAAATATTAGTAGTATTTTATCCATGTAGGATTAATTGTGTCTTAAAATGTTTATGGAAAGGCAAAGGAACTGGAATATTTAAGTAAGTATCTAAGATTAAATTGGAAGGAATCACTTTAATAGGTTCCAAGACTTATTATTTAACTATAATAATCAAGACTGAGATATTGGAAGGTTGATGGAAATGTACATGAATAGAATAGAAAAGAGACTATAGAAATACCCTCACATAAGTATGAACAACTGATTTACAAGAAAATGCAAAAGCAATTCAAAGGAGGAAGAATAGATGTTATAATAAATGGTGCTGGAGCAAATGAACATCCATCAGAGAAGAAATTAACTTTGACCTAAACCTAATAACTTGTACATAAATAAATTCAAATGGAGCATAGATTTCCATGTAAAATTTAAAACTATAAAATTTTTTAAAGATAATTTGAGAGAAAACTTTGGGGACCTAGGGTTTGATGAAGAGTTCTTATACATTATACCAAAGCATAATCTATAAAACAAAATATCAATAAATTAGAATTCATCAACATTTAAAAATATATCTGTGAATAATCCTCTCAAAAGAGTGAAAATGCAAGCCACTGACCATGAGAAAATATTTACAAATCACATATTTGATGAAGCACTAGAATATCCACAGAACTCTGATACTCAACAATTAAAAAAGCAACAATTTAATTAGGAAATGGGCAAGACATGAGAGGACATTTCACCAAAGAGGATATATGGAGAGCAAATAAGCAAATAGAAAGAAGTTAAGTTTCACTAAGTATTAGGGAAATGCAAATTAAAGATTATGACGAGATACTACTTTAAGCCTATCAGAACAACTAAGACAAAATAAGAATAGTAACAAAACCAAGTGTCGTCAGTGATACAGAGATTCTGGACCACTTATATGTGCTGGTGGGAATGCAAAATGGCACAGATTCTCTGGAAAATAGTTGGAAACTTAAAAAAACCCAATGAGAATGTCTTATAATAAGTGATTATTTAAACAAACCATGGGGCATTCATACCATGGAGTAAAATAGGACAAGCTATTGATACTTGCAACAACTGGTGAGTGAAAAAAAAAAATCTCAAAAGCTGGGCAGTGCCTGTGGCTAAAGGAGTAGAGCGCTGGCCCCATATACCAGGGGTGGTGGGTTCAAGCTCTGCCCTGGCCAAATCTGCAACAAAAAAATCTCAAAAGTTCGCATACTACATGATGCAATTAATGTAAAATTCTGAAAATGTTAAAATTATAAATTCGAGATCAAATTAGTGGTTGATATACATTATTAGGCATACTTGGGAGGATCAGGTAGGTGTTGCTATTAAGGGGTAGCAAAAAGAAATCATTCTGAATTTTGCTTGCAGCAGTTGTCACCACAGATTTGCATATGTGATAAAATGGTGTAGATCTAAACAAATATATTTAACCAATTTCAGTATCCTGGTTTTGATATGATACTATAGATATAAGATGTTAGTAATGGGAGAAATTGGGTTAGAGATTACATGAAAACTTCCTATACTATTTTTGCAAGTATATAGGATTATGTGATAAATACCAGCAAAATAAAACAAGTCTATGTGAGATTTTAAAGTACTCTGGGAATGTGTCATATTTGGTATTTACATTTATAAAATAAATCATAAATTACTTTTTTGATAATTTTTCTTTTCATATTTCTTTTTTATTGTTTTTATTATTAACTCATAGCTGTGTACATTAGTGCAATCAAGGGGTACAATGTGCTGGTTTAATATACAATCTGAACTATTTTCGTCAAATTGATTAACATAACCTTCATGGCATTTTCTTAGTTATTGTATGAAGACATTTGTATTCTGCATTTAGTAAGGTTCACCTGTACCCTTCTAAGATGCACTGTAGGTGTGGCCCCACCAATATTTCTAATTTTCCAAGACCCTGATGATATCACTCATTACATGATAAATATGACCAGCCAACTTCAGGTAATTTATACAAATATGTCTCTTTCTTGTTTTTTTTTGTAGAGACAGAGTCTCACTTTATTGCCCTTGGTAGAGTGCCTTGGCATCACACAACTCACAGCAACCTCCAACTCCTGGGCTTAGGCGATTCTCTTGCTTCAGTCTCCCGAGTAGCTGGGACTACAGGCGCCCACCACAACGCCCAGCTATTTTTCTGTTTTGCAGTTCAGCTGGGTTTGAACCCGCCACCTTTGGTATATGGAGCCGGCGCCCTTCTCGCTGAGCCACAGGTGCCGCCCCTTTCTTTTTTTTTCTTTTGAGACAGAGTCTCATTCTGTTGCCCTGAGTAGAGAGCTGTGGTGTCATAGCTCACAGTAACCTCAGACTCTTGGGGGCTCAAGCGATTCTCTTGCCTCAGTCTCCCAAGTAGCTGGAACTATAGGTGCCTATCACAATCGCGCCTAATTTTTCTAGTTTTGGTAGAGACAGGAGCTTCTTCTCTTTCTTAGGCTGATCTCAAACTCCTGAGCTCAAGCAATCCACCTGCTTCAGCCTCCCATTGATTACAGGCATGAGCCACCATTTTCTTTCTTAATGATCATTAGGATAGATGTAGGGGCACTCTATTCTTAAAAGCCAATAGTTTACACTCAAACTCAATGTTTAAATTATTTGTAAGATTTTTGTGCTTAGTAACATTAGTTACTACAGAATTAGCCAGAAATTGAAAAGTTGTTATTTCTGACCTTTACTATTTTCTTTTTCATGTATGGCATCTAGTATTTTTGCTTTTGGTTTAAATTAAATTTACTCATCCTTGCTTTACCTTTACTTTAGATATCTCTTAGGAAGCTATAATTTTTGAGGACTTTAAATTATATTTTATTAATTAATATGACTTGGTTAAAAATGTAATTAATTGATATATTACAGAAACAGAGACTTAAATAAAAGTTTATTTCTTTAAAGTCATTTTTTTCTGGAGACTCTTTAACAACACAACTCCAACTCTCTACTATGTCTTTAGAGAATTCTAGCAGGATTTTCTTTTCTTTCTTTTTTTTTTTTTTTCAGATCTATGATTCGCTATTGGTCTCTAATGTCCTCAAACTGCCAGTCCCTTACATTTTACAGTAATTAATCTATTAACTAATTTACATTAGGACACAGAATAAATTATCTGGATTTCTCACTACAATGATTATTTGAATGAAACAATTCACAGAGGTTTTAATGATCTCATTGCCTTTCCCTGATTAATTGATGGTTGCTTCTCTTGCCATTTACTTGCAGGCAGATTCTATTCCAATCCCCACACTTCCATGAATGATGGCTAATAAATTCTTCTTTGCTGAATGAAGCATCATTCAACTTGCAAATGTTTCAGATGTCCATATTGCCTTGATGAAAAAATTCAAATTCTGTTCACATTACTCCTTTAAAAGATTATTTTGATGACGATCTTTTCTTTTCCCTCACAAGAGCATAATTTTTCAGTTCTGGATTATGCCAGGTACT
The DNA here is from genome assembly GCA_963573935.1 of Arctocebus calabarensis. Classification (NCBI taxonomy): domain Eukaryota; kingdom Metazoa; phylum Chordata; class Mammalia; order Primates; family Lorisidae; genus Arctocebus; species Arctocebus calabarensis. The sequence continues at coordinate 12,036 of CAUYON010048298.1, forward strand.
ATTTAGAGGATTTTAAAACTTAATTTTCTTTAAAATAGCAATGATTATTAAATTAGTTCACTGAGTGATTCTGCAACAGATGACTTGCTGTTGTGGTATAATCCTTGGGCTAAGAAACATCTTTAGTCTTCCAGTTAGCGTATGAGTATGTGTGTGGAGTTGTATGCATATGTCCACATTTGTGTTCACCTGTGCATGATTGACGTACATTTGTAGGAAAAAGAGAAGAAGGCAGGTTTATGTGTATTAAAATAAAATCTTAAGTTCCCTAGCATCCTGAATCAATCCTGTCTTGGACAAAGAGCCCCAGAAAATCTTTAAAACTGAGTTGCAAGGAGGTCAGAAATGATTCATCCTGTCCTCTCCTTTTCAGAGATGAAATAGAAACTCCATAGTTGATCATCTCCCTACATTGACAGCCTCCATATGTTGAGCAGTTTGTTATACTCCCTTGGATGATCAAATTACAGGGGTTCTATTGTGTTGTTTGTAATAAGAAGATATGAAATTACTAACAGGCTTAAGGCTAGGCAAGACAAAGTTATACCATACCTGCAAGCTGTCAATTTACTTAATAGATCATTTGAGTTTCAGAAAATGTCTCCAATTAACAGGCATTCTTATCTTAAAACATTCCAACCTTCATTTCTTTAACCAATTACAAACTAAGGAATCTTTAAATCCACCTATGACCTGTAAGCCCCTGCTTTGAGATGCTCTGCTTTTTCAGGCCAACCAACCAATACTTTTATGCCCTCCATGTAAGGACTTAGTTTTTTTTTTTTTTTTTTTTTAAGACAGAGTCTCACTTTGTGACCCTGGGTAGAGGGCCATGGAATCATAGCTCACAGCAAGCTCAGACACTTGAGCTCAAGCCATCCTCTTGCCTCAGCCTCCTGAGTAGTTGAGATAACAGGCGCCTACCACAAAGCCTGGCTATTTTTTAGAGATGGGGTCTCATGCTTGCTCAGGCTGGTCTTGAACTTGTGAGCTCAAGCAATCCACTCGCCTTAGCCTCTCAGAGTGCTGGAATTACAAGCGTGAGTCACCACACCCAATTTAGATTCTTAAATGTAAATTCCACGAACGCATTATATAAAACCAAACTGTAACCCAGCTAATCCAGGCACACTCTCTCAGGACTTCTTGAGGCCATGTGCTTTCAGCATGTCATACATGTTTGGCTTAGAACAAAGTTCTTTAAATTATTTTTATACAGTTTGAGGTTTTTTCTTTTCTTTTAACATCTATTACGAAAAAGTGATGCAAACTCATTTTAATCAATTCATTTTAAGACTAAATTAATCTCATTAACTTCCCACCTACATTAATTCACCTGTCATAGAATTAAGAAAAATATCTTAGCTCAGATACAAGGAACTGTCAGGGATACTAAACTTTCTCATATGTCTCTTATAACTGAGTTATTATTTTGTTCATGGTTTTACAGATGACATTTCTTCCTTGTGGATTACATTATCTTTTTTTAACATTGAAAAGTTTTCAAAAGTGTTTGAAAAATCTACATACTGAAAAATTTAAGTTAATTCTATCTAAAGCAATCATTCTGTACTCTTCATCCTATGCCCATACATCAGATTTGTCCCAAATCAGTTTCCCCTAAGATATAAAGATTATCTATGTAGATCTGACTCATTCAGGTAAAGAAGCTATACAATAAGAGTTTCTTTGGCTGTGGAGGAAGTAACAGAGCATTAAACTCCTGCTGACCTCAAGGAAAAAGGAACAAGTGCCACTTTATGAGATGGCCTATAAGTAGGAGGTCTTTAAGAGCTAAGAGCCACCTCTACCTGGCAGTCAACAACAAATAGGGCCTTAGTACTACAACCACAATGAAACAAATTCTGCCAACAACTACTGTGTTTGGAAACAGATCCAAACCACAAATGGTCATTGTAGTCTGGCTGACACCTTGATATCATCCTGTGAGACGTGACCAGAGAACCCAGTCATAACACAGTGGACTTTTGACCTACAAAACTATGAGGTGTACAACTGTTGCTTTAAGCCATTGAGCTTATGCTAATTTTGTATGGCAGTGTTAGAGAACTAACACATATATGTTGGTTACCCATGAAGCTTAAAATTTCTTGACATCAGGTATTATGACTTTTTCTTACTGTATATTTATGCAAACCATAATGTTCAATCAAAATTTCTATTAACTGATCATTTGTTTTTAACTAATAATTATCTAGATCAAATAAAATATTTAATATTTGATTCACAACATCATCATTATTAGTATTATGGAATAAAAAAATTTTGTTTAAATAATGATTCCAGAACGAGTAGAAAAGAGAATTGCCTAAGTCAAGGAATTAGAGGTTGCTGTGAGCTATGATGCCACAACACTCTACCGAGAGTGATAAAGTGAGACTCTGTCTCTGAAAAAAAAAGAAAAGAAAAAAAGAGGAAAAGAGTACTGTAGCAAATGCTCCCTTCAATTCAGTTTGCCTGTACCATGTGCCATTCCCCCAATTTCTGCATGCTTTGTCCTAACTGGGTACCTCTAACCTTCTTAAAAAAACTCCCATTGGACTATTGCTACTTAAGGCCTGAAGTGTTTTTTATGTTCAAGCCTAGGTGTTCATGTTCCCTGGGGCATCCCCCTAGCCAATGTCTTTGTAGTGTGGGAGTTTGAAACTACAGCTCTCTTGACTCAAACAGAATAACAACTCTGTGGTGTAATTTAGTTCTAGAAAACCCTCAACTCTAATATTGAGGCTTGGACTTTGTCTAAAATATCACCTTTCTTGAAGTAACAGATTCTCTGCTCTGCTTCCCCTGCTCCCTTACTTTTTTCTGTTTTCTTGGAGCACTGTCTCAATAATAAATCACATACTCATGAATTCTCATCTGTAAGTGAGTTTAGGGAAAATCCACAAACAGCTACCTATGACAACTAGCAAATGGAGGAAGCACTATCAAGTGGTACTAATGTAATGAAGGAATAATTAAAATAAAGTTGAAAATAAAATTTTATTCCCTTTATCAAATAAGAATAAATATACACAATATGATTTTTGTAAAACCTATTTGTCAATGAAAATGCTATTTGAATTTATGTGCTCCTTAGAGTAAGGAATCACCAACGTACACAAAATTGACTTGAGCACCTTCCTTTATAGAGCACAGGAAGCAGAAGTTGAACAAGCTATATGGGTACTTTATACATTTGTACAGTTATTATTAAAAGTTCATTAAAACAGGAAAAGGAATTGCAGTTTGGTAATGGCAATACTCTATATCTTAAAATGGAATACTATGCAGCCACAAAAAGATGGAGACTTCACATCTTTTATGTTTACCCAGAAGGAGCTGGAACATATTCTTCTTAGTAAAGTATCTCAAGAATGGAAATAAAAAGTATCCAATGCACTCAATACTACTATGAAATCAATATATAATCACTATATATTCATACAAATGGCAAAACATAACTATAGTCTAGCAAGTAGGAGGGAAGAGGAGGGGGGAGATTGGAAGGAGGGAGGATGTTTGGGGGACTTCACCTAATTTGCATAATGTAATGGTACATTTCAAAACTATTAAGAAAAAAATATAATTGTCTTACTACAACAAATAAGTAAGCAAGGTGATGGATGTGTTAATCAGTTCAATGTAAGCATTTCACATTGTATATCAAATCAGTACATTGTACCCTATAAATGCATCAGTGTACACAGTTATTATTTAATAAAGAAAAAAGACATAAAAATAAATAAAAAAATTCTAATTTTAAATACATTTAAATTTATAAAAAATAAAAACAAAATCATATTTATTTTATGTATTGGGTATTTACTGTTATAATGGTGTGATAAAATATAATAAATTAAATAGTTTAATGACAAATAAATGAAATGTTAAATGTTATTTCAATAAAAATATTTCTGAAAAAATAAGGCCACGTATGGTACCTCATCAAGAAAGAAGGATAATATTTAAGTAGTCACCATTCCAAACCATACAGATAGGAAGAGTTAGTGGTAGAGAATTTACTCTATGAATACTCAATAATAGAGTGATGGCGAAATGAAAAATCACTCTGACACTATGGATTTCAATTCCATTCTAGGATTTAAGTAAAACTCTGCTGGCATTAATGGTTTAGAATGACTTCCCAGGCGTAAATCAGGAAGGACATTTCTGGTGAAAATAGCAAAGATTATGTGAAGGGAATGTTGATGAAAGCGATGGCAATAGGCTTGTACTGTTCATGCCAGGTACCATGTTAAATAAATACCTAGTGTGCATTACCTCATTTCCAAAAATCTCAACAGTCTTGGAGAGTAGGTATTATTATCCCTCTCAGGCTTTGTTTATGATACAGGGGTCCTGAAAAAGTCAGTAATTTTTTAAAGTTACACAATTAGAAAATAGTTGAGCCAGGTTAAAATTCACATTGTCTGAAACAATGCTATATACTTAGCCATGACGAGAGAATAGTTTCTTTCCAGATCTGTCTCACACAGATGAGTAAACTTAAGAAGTCTGCATAAACCCATATGACATGATTAATGTAAACAATTACAGTCCTTTTGCATTAACTTCTTTTTCTCAATTATGCAATGAACATAATTTAAAAAAAATTTTCTATTTGTTCTAAAAATGTTAAATTGTATGTTTTTTATTATTTTTATTTTTATTTATTGTTGGGGATTCATTGAGGATACAAGAAACCAGGTTACACTGATTGCATTTGTTAGGTAAAGTCCCTCTTACAATCGTGTTTTTCCCCCAAAAGGGGTGGCACACACCACGACCCCAATAGTAGACTGTTTTGGAAGTAGTTCAAATAGTAGAATTTTTTGGAAGCTATAAATATGCCCCTGGTTCTGAGGAAGAATGATTTGATTCCAATGCTCCCAGGAGGAAAGAATAATCAAAACTTAGAAAGTGAATTTTACTGAATACTTCTATGAAGCACATGTTAAATTTATAAAATGATTTATCTACAGTGTACTATTTATTCTTCCTGTTCATTTTCAATAACGTTAATAAGTGTTATTAAGGGGGGGAGGGGAAAGATGGCCAACTGGAAGCAACTTCTGACAGAGGCTCCTGTCCAAAAGGAAAGATAACCTCCAGAAACTGCCCAATTGAGCTGAAGACTGGGAGACCAGCTGAGAGAGAGAGAGAGAGAGAGAAGTGATATCTGCAGGTCACCTCTGAGGCAATCTGCAAATTCAACAAACCAAGCTTTAGGCAGAAAAACTGAACTAAAGTTTTCTGTCATTCTGAACTTTCAGGACACCCTTCCCCCTTTACCTGATGCACCAGAAGCCTGAACTCTGCTGAAACTGAGGGAGGAGGACTTGAGGAGCACCCACCCTCCCTATCTGCTGGACCAGGCGGCCCACCAGGTAAGAGACTCTGGGGATCCATTGAGCCCCTGCCAGTCCCGCTGGGACCCCCATGTGGCCCCGATTGGCACCCTGCTGGACCTTGGCCCGCTGCCAGCAGTGGCCAGGGACTCTGCGGGACTCCCCCCTCTCCCTGAAGAACCTTGGCCTGCTGCCAGCAAAGGCCAGGAATTCCGCCAGAACTCACCTGCGCCCAATGAGCACCCTGCCAGGCCTTGACCCACCACTAGCAGTGGCCAGGAAGTCTGCAGGGATTCCTGTGTGCTGATCTGTGTCCCGCCTGGCTCTATCCATGCCACAGGCCCACCACCCACAGCTGCCAGGAACTCCACTCAGCCAGGACTCCCACACACCCTGATTGGCACCCTGCTGGGCCTTGGTCCACCACCAGCAGCAGTCAGGAACTCCGCTGGGACTCCCGTGTGGTGTCAATCTGTGCCCAACCCAGCCTCAGCCTGCCGCCCAACTGGACCCCGTCTGGCTCCAATCAGTGCCCCAGGCCCACTGCCCTCCTTCTGGAGCCCTCCCTCCAGCCAGAGACTGCTAAAGTCATGGACCCCCTTTGCAAAGGCCACCGGGTGCCCCATCCCACACCCTGCTGCTTGATCTGGGCGTGCCACACTCCAGAAATCCTCCTGCAGCCAGAACTCCCTGGGTGGGGCAGTCCCAGAGGAGATACAGAGGGTCACTCCCTACAAAGATCCAGCAAAAGGACAGTGATCCTGCTGGGGTCTGATCTGGGAGAGATACCTCCCCAACACTGAAGACAGTCATAGGCAACAGTGAAAATTAATCATGAGGTGGAATCAACAGAAAAACTCTGACAATATGAATAATCAGAGTAGATCAACTCCCCCAAGGAATGACAGGGTAGATACAGCACAAGATCCCTTGCATAAGCAAATGGCTGAGATGTCAGAAATCAAATTCAGAGTTTGGATAGCAAATAAGATAAGTGGAATGGTGGAAAAGATGGAATTAGAATTTCAGGCAGTAATTCAAAAGTTGACCCAAAAGATGTCTCAAGAATTGAACAAATTCAAAGACAAAATGACCAAAGATTTTGACACATTGAGACAAAAAGTTGCAGCCCTCAAAGATCTGAGAAATACAGTAGAATCCCTCAATAATAGAATGGAGCAAGTAGAAGAAAGGATTTCTGACATGGAAGACAAAGCTTTCGAACGCTCCCAAACTTCCAAAGAAGAAGAAAAATGGAAGGCAAAAATGGATCATTCTCTCAGACAGCTCTGGGATAACTCAAAGAAAACCAGTATCCGCCTTATAGGGATACCTGACAATGATGAAGGGGTGTCACAAGGCACAGAGTCTCTTCTTTATGAAATTATGAAAGAGAACTTTCCAGACATGGCAAGAGATTCTGAAATTCAGATAGCAGACAGTTTCAGAACTCCACCACGATTCAACCTGAATAAGACATCCTCCAGGCACATCATAATTAACTTCACTAAAGTTAATATGAA
>CAUYON010048299.1:0-33971 GCA_963573935.1 Arctocebus calabarensis
TCTTCTTAGCAAAGTATCTCAAGAATGGAAGAAAAAGTATCCAATGTACTCAGCCCTAATATGAAGCTAATTTATAGCTTTCATATGAAGGCTAAAACCCAATTATAGCATAGGAATACAGGGAAAGGGGAAAGGGAGGGAAGGGGAGGGGGGAGTATAGGTGGAGGGAGGGCAATTAGTGGGAACACACCTACGGTCCATCTTAGCAGGGTACTGGTGAAACTTATTAAATGTAGAGTATGAATGTCTTTGTATAGTGATCAAGAAAATGCCATGAAGGCTATCTGTAACAGTACGATCAAAACATTTCTGAATGTATATGAATCGTGCCCTATGATTGCACCAATGTACAGAATTATGATTCAATAAAATTATTTAAAAAAAAAAAAGCCCTTCAGTATAATCCATGTGACAGTATGGATGTTCCAGACAGCTTAAACTGCAACTTTAGGGGTCAACAACCCCCCTGTTGTCAAGAATACACTATCTGGGGATGGGCAGCTAATGCTATTTCAGAAAAGATACAGTCCAGAGGAGACCCTGGCAAATCATTTTAATCAACAACTCATGTGCTATTCATTGGTATATGGGTATCAAAGGGGACAGAGTTATTGAGACAGGTGTCCTATTAAATAGCATTACACATACTAGAAAATGGGCTCTCACTGCTGCAATGAAAGGCATTTAAGATCTAGGGATGGACTAAGATAGTTTAGGGTCATGACCTACACTTGCATGAATGAAGTATAAGAATCCACTAAGACGTGGGTTTTTTGTTTTTGTTTTGTTTTGGGGGGGACAGAGTCTCACTCTGTCACAGCTCTAGGTAGAGTGCCATGGGGTCATAGTTCACAGTAACCTCAAACTCTTGGGCTTAAGTGATCCTTTTCGCCTCAGCCTCCAGAGTAGGGATGACTTACATTCTGAGCCCACTAGGGTTGGCACTCCCTGACTGACTTGATGCCTACCGTTCCTGCATCTAGCCATGGCTTTAGGAGAATTTCTGATTGCATGATGCCAAGTAGAGGGTACAGAACACTGCCCAGAATCTTTCAGACAGAGGATGAAGCACCTGAAAGAACAGACAACTCACATCTAATTGAGCTTGGGGACAGGGTATAGTAACTGTATACAGATATCAGTAAATGCTTACGTGTGTGGTAGAATTTGGTCTGAGACTTAGTTTCATTACAATCTTGTAATAGGGTTTGGAAGAGAAGCTAATTTATCTACTACTTACTTTTTTGATGACTATAGCTATCAACCAAAATGACCCTAAGAGTAATCTGTGGATGAAATTAGGTTAGGCCATTTCACAGCAATAGGCATGAAAGTCAAGCAAACATCAATTCAAGTCCAGCTTTGCAAATTAATTGTTTTTACTTCAGCTTCCTTAGTGATATTGCAAGCCCTATGCCTCTTTGATTGCATAGAGCAGAGGTTCGACCTTCCTAATGCTGCGACCCCTTAATACAGTTTCTCATGTTGTGACCCCCAGCCATAAAATTATCTTCGTTGCAATGGTTGGGGTCACCACAACATGAGGAACTGTTTTCAAGGGTCGTGGCATTAGGAAGGTTGAGAACCACTGGCATAGAGGCTTTGGGTTTGAGTGCTTCCTAAATGACCCAAACAGATTACTTCACCCTGCACTTTATTTTTCTTTTCAAGATTAAAATATTGCTATTTATTTGACAAAAAACTTGTGAGTATAATTAAGAAATGGCAGTAACTAGTACATATGTTAATCTAAAATATTTTCACTGAGCACCAAATAGAATTATTCCCAATCTTTTATCAAAAACTTCTTTGAAAGAATGCCTTTAACTCAGTTTATTTATGTTTTCAGTAAGAAATCTAGATATCCAATTAGAGTTTCTAATTACCATGACATGACCAGGTTAAAGCCTTGAGGTGGTACAATGTGAATTTTTAATATCTTTGTTTGGCCAGGCCTGGTGGCAGGTGCCTATGAGTCCCAGCTACTTAAGAGGCTGAGGCAAGAGGATTGCTTGAGCCCAGGCCAGGAGTTTGAGGTTGAAGTAAGCTGGGATGAGGTGACATTACTAGACTTTAACCAGGCAACAGAGTGAGACCTTATCTGGAATTAACAACAACAACAAAAAAGCCTTGTTTAATTGATACTTTCTAATTGGAGAGTTCCCTGGACTCAGGCTGATAATCCCACATCCACGTGCCAGACACCACATGTACACACAAACAAAAATGAGTACTAAGCAGCACATATAAAACAGAAATAATATGGCTCCTGTCGACTAAAGGGAAATCGTGCTTGATTCTCAGAGGCACACGATGCAGTGAGGGGCAGAGACAGATTCAAGTCACTAACCCACAAGGGAGAACCAAGCAAGGTCTTGAGAGAGAGATAAGTCCTGAGCCCTGGGGATGCAGCAGAGAGGGAGGTTTCCGGGACCAGATGGCGTCCAGGCCAGACCAGGAACGTGAGTGGATGTCAGGGTGTGTGAATGGGGCCTCTAAGGCTGGAGAGAAAATAAAAGGGCCCCAGACGCTGAGCCACAGAAGTGCTGCCTGTTCAGAAGGTAATGAAGCCTTTTGGGGGAGTGGGGGGCAAAGGAATATATTTTAATAAGGGACTGAATAAAATTCAGAAAAACCTCACCCAAGAAGAGCCAGAAACATTAGTCTGTATTTCTCATCAATTCAGACAATCTGAGGTGGTCTATGAAACTAACAAGGGAGCAAAACATCTTCCCAAATGCAAAGGCACCAAATGATCTTTGTAGAAGTTAGTAGCCAAGGATCGCCCTGCAGCCCTCTCAACACTCTGAGACCCCAGGCTCCTGGGATCAAACCCACTAGCAACAGTCATCCTTAATAGAAAATATCCCCTTTCCCGTTTAGTAAAACAAAAACGACATAAGCAAAAACTCAAATCTAAGAGACAGTCAGAACAAGCTTGAATGCCTCTTTCTTTGCCTGTGCCCCAACTGTCACGGCACTGAGACACAGTCCGCCCATCACTTAACGCTGACTCATTACTGCAGAACACAGTCAAATGTTGCATGTTGTTCTCCTATTATACTATGTCCCTCCCCATCAGAAAAAGTAAACAACCATCACAGAGAGTATAAACTTAGTCCAAATAAACTTCAACACTGCCCTGGAGGTTCTACTGTAATATTTATCCCTATACCAACTCAAGATATTTCAATCCTCTCCCCACTGGTTTGTAAAATATTCTCAGTCTGAGAGATCTAGAATCATTATAAACATTGTTACATTAGATTCCTCTTCTTAAGGTAGTTCAAAGTTGAAACCCATCAGATTTACCTACTTTTCTGTACTATCATTATGGGGCAATGATCATGAAAGGCCCATAAGCAAAATCCTCATCCTCAATTCTCAGACTATTATCATTTTCCCCCCTCAGGTTGAACAAACTAACTTAACAACTAACAACCTCCACAAGAAATTGAAAAGTCAGACAAAAATTAAAAAAAAATTGAAATATTTGTATCATCATACCAAAAATTGCATCATCTAAACCAGTGTTTTTCAACCTTTTTTATCTCATGGAACACATGAACCTATAGTTAAACTTCCATGGCATGCTTAAATTATGTTGATAAAATAAAAAGAGTAAAAGAAATAAGCTTGCTTGATTTTCTTACAAAAAAGATCATTCAATTAATGATCTTTAAAAAATTTTGCAGCGCACCTAAGAGCCTCTCGAAATACACCAGTGTAACGTAGCACACTGGTTGAAAATCACTGGTCTAAACTTTGCTAAAGACAAAAAAATTTACTTCCTTTACCCACATTCTAGGCATTTTATAAAGGGTTCAAGAAATTAAACACCTCATAAAAATACTGGAACAATTTTAGGCGGCAGCTAAATCAACTCATTCTCTGGCAAAGAGTGTTTCTAAAATGCTGCGTCCACAAGAGTGTGTAGACACTGTCTGCCTGAGTCTACCTCATACACTGGCATACCCTCAGGCTGTTGCCATTGCCCTACTCTCTCAGGTTGGCTTCAGAGGTGCAGGGATAGTGGCTGATACCTGTGCCAGGTAGGCCAAGGAGGCTGATGTCCTACAGCACCTGCCACCAATGCCTCAGCTCTGCCAAGTGCTTCTGGACCAGCATCTTTCCACTGTAATTCATTCCTCAGCTCTAAGATGTCTTCTTAGATAATTTGCTCTGATTTCTGAACAGATAACTGCAATCATTTTTGTTGAAACATTCTGTCTTGAAATACTGATGCACTAATCAACACCAGCTCAAATTTCTTTCTAACCAGTGCCATTGACATAGTCCTGACTCACCAGAAAATCAAAGCATGTCTCAAAAGATGACCCCAACTTGTGTACCAAAGTACTGTTACAAGGTCTGAAGAAGTGAAGCCCCTCCCAGGAGCCCCAGTGTCATGGATGGGGGGGGCACCCAAGCAACATACCACCTAGTGGAGCTGCCATCTCTTTCTAGACATGCACTTTCATTTCTTCATCTATAAACAATGAATAAGAATTATTTATACCTCATAGCATTACCATGAGGACGAAAAGATAAATATGCCACATATTACATCAGTGCTCATCACATAGTAAATGCATGGTACGTGTGACCTGCTGTTAGTTTTTGTTCTTATTTCAAGTGTCTCAATTCTTCTACTTTGTTCAAGACATGCTCCTCCTGGAGAAAAGTACTCTAGGAAAGGAGGGAATTCCAGACCAAATAAAATTCCAGGTTCCATTAGTATGGAAGGTAGATAGGCTGATCTCTTCATGGGCCATTCAATTCAGGGTAAATCAGGCAGGTGAGCCATCTCTGCAGCTCCTCCCAGATCATCTAAGAAGGGAGAAGCCTGGAGTTATCCCAGTCAGGGGAACATCAGCATGACCATCCCTGCATGGGAGATCAGCAGAATGGTCAGGTTAAGGCCTTTGGACATCTGATCAGTAGTTTAGATTAGGGAAGTTAAGATATCTGCCCTGCAGAAATGAAACCTGCTTTCCCCTTCCCCTTTTCTATATATATACGATTAGACTGTTCCAGATACTCCATATTATCCCCACCTACTTGAGACCCAAGGATTCCCTCTAATTCTATTTTTGAGCACAATAAAAGACCTCTGCGAGACTAGAAAGATGCTACATTGCCTCAATCTGCCACTCAGTGCATGAGATATAGTATGCCTCTCCAGGCTTCTCAGACTTTATGTATTAAGTTGGTGTGAAGTTTCCTTCTTCCTTTAGTGCCATCTCCCTTGTTGGCCTCCAGATCAGGGTCTCCCCAGAACGCCAACACATTAGAAGGCCTCTGCTCTTAGTCTCCTATCATTTTGATGTTGGCCTTCACAGCCAATGCTGTCCTGAATAAAAGTTCTACAAATTAGGGGGCTCCTGGGCTTATTATTTCCAATTGGATGAAATAATTGGAAAACTTGATTGGAAGAGAATCATGCTATAAAGAACAAGGTAGACACAAACTTGATGAACCACTTGGGAGGCCAGGCTCAGAAAAAGGGGTAGCAGCAAGAAACACTGTTGAGGTCATGACAGAGACCTGACTACTGTAATTCATTCCTCGGAGATGTCTTCTTAGATAATTTTCTCTGATTTCTGAACAGGTAACTGCAAACATTTAGGAGAGAAAGGGAACAGAAGTAGAGGTTAGGACACAAAGGTGCTCCCTGAAGTCATGTGGGTGAATAGAAAGACTGTACATCATCCCTCCTTGGATTTCTCTCATAGTACAGTGATTTACTAATGGAAAAAAAAAATCTTTTTATTTGATATTTGTATTACAACAACTCTAGTGGACCTTTGACATTGGTTTGGGCTAGTAAGCATCAAAGTCCTTTCATGCTTTGCATGCTTTCCATAGGAGAAGGAAAGTCCTTTCATAGGTCTTGGTGGGAGACCCATTACTGCCTCCCACGAGGGAAACAGATAAGCTCTCTCTTCACACAACCAACTTACCCACGGGCTGTAGGACAGTTAGGGGGTAGTGCACACTTGCAGCACCACTGAGGTCCAGGATCCTCATGAGACTATTACTATGTCATGACCTCTACAGTGTTTCTTGTTCCCACCCCTTTTTCTAAGCCTGGACTCCCAAGTGGTTCATCAAGTTTGTGTCTACCTTGTTCTTTATAGCGTGAGTCTCTTCTGATCAAGTTTTCCTTAGCTTGCAGCTCATAGCCCAACCACAGCACCCATGATAGACCAGGCATAGGGATTAGAACTGCAGGAATAAAGGACAAGAGATCCAAAGATTTTGAGAGGCTTGCCTTCTAGGAAGGAGCTTAAGATGAGTACACAATATATTAGGCTCTCTCTGACATACAACTGTGATATTTAGTGCCTACATTCAGCTATAACCTTGTCCTACTCTAAGGGATAAATTCTGACCTTCAAATTCTGAGTCAAAGAGATTCAGAGAACCTTAGCTAAAGTTTGGATGTCAAGCATCTTTACTGTTCCTGCTTGTTTGGCCTTGACCTTGGGCTGTCAAGGTTTTGATAACTTGGTTTCTGCCTTCTTCCCTTGTACTTGGTAACCTGACCAACAACTTGGTTGCTGGAATGAGGACCCTTCTCAACAGAATTACTCAAGCCGTGGGGTTGGGTGCTGTTTCTAACTAAATTCCAGTGACTGGGTCCACCCAGGAAAGTGTAAGTTCTGTAAGATTGCCCAAGATAATGCTAATATATGCTCACTGATCCACTGTAATTATTACTTGAACTTCCTTTCACTCTTCAAAGTGTCCTAATTTGCATAATAAATTATGTAGTCACCCTACCTGAAAGAAGAAAACCTTTTCTTCTTCAGTGTTATATGCCCAGTATTATTTAGCACAGGGCTGGGCAGGGAGATGGAACTCAATGTGTTTGCTGAAGGAATGAATGAATAAATGAAAAAATATGTCACAATATGTCACCTGGGGCCAGTATTCCCTGAGATTACTACTGCTAACTTAACTATCAAACACTATTTGTCTTGACTTCCAAATACATCCTTAGCATTTTCTGTAGCCATTGAAATTAGGCCAATTTGCAGTATCTTCTACTGGCCAAAGTTGGGCCAATTCAAATATCAGTGAGAATAATAACAGCAATGGATTGAACACGTTAATTAAAATTAAAATTAAGTTCATAATTCAAAGTGATGATCAAAAGATTCAAAACCAAACTTCATTTGTGATCTTAGGGAGATTCTAGGGAACTAACTCATTGTTTTAAAAATTGTTAAATAAAACAAAGGAATTAAGCATTGATTGTGCCTTTCTTGAAAGACTAACTCTATCTCACTTTAGGTCATAACCTGCTGAGGGCAAGTGTCTCTGTAGAAGTACAATAGCTAATAAGTAAAAACTGGATGATATGATATATTTAGAATATCAACATTTTGTAACACCTAAAGAAATAATAAATCTAGGCCAATAGTTCCCAACTAGGACAGTTTTGCCCCTCAGGGAACATTTGGCAATATCTAGAGATAATTTCAATTGTTATAAATGAGGAGAAGGAGTGCTTATAGAATTTAGTGAGTAGAGAACAAGGGATGTTACTAAAAATCTTATAATGAACATGACAATGGACGGTGCCTCTGGCTCAATGGATAGGGCCCCACATACTGAGGGTGGCAAGTTCAAACCCAGCTCCAGCTAAACTGCAACAAAAAATAGCCGGGTGTTGTAGCAGGTGCCTGTAGTCTCAGCTACTTGGGAGGCTGAGGCAAGAGAATCACCTAAGCCCAGGAGTTGAAGGTTGCTGTGAGCTGTGTGATGCCACAGCACTCTACCTAGGGTGATAACGTGGGACTCTGTCTCTATAAAAAAAAAAAAAAAAAAAAAGAACATGACAATGGCTTAAAATGTTGGTAGTGCCTAGAATGAGGATCTATGAGCAAGGGAATTGGAGGATAGAGCATAAGGTTAAAAGTGCTAGGTACTAAGGACAGAGTAATCTGGGACAAAAGCCAAGTATCACTGCTGGCTGTGAGCACTGAAAACAATACTTACTAGATACAACACACTGTTTCAGTCATAAGTTATATTTATCAGTGATAAGAAAAAGATAAGACAGACATGCAGTAAACAGAAGGTATTAAGATCAACTATACAGTTAAAGAAAAATTACTTGTTTTTCAGCCTTAATTCTCCCTTTGAAGCTTGCTGCTCTATTGTTTTCTCATGCCTAAGATTACAATAAAAGTCTGTGAGCATTGTTGAAGGGGGTTCACCTTTGACTTTCCACGTGGAGGACTAGGAGTGTTGGCCTCCCTGTGTCCCTTAGTTCAATGCAAATGGACTAAATGTTATTCATTTTGCATTGAGTCACACTGACAGGAGATGATCATTAATGGTTGTAAACAGCACAAAAATAAAGACAACCAGACCTGCTGTGCCTCCTGATGGAAGTATGAAGCCCTACCTATGAGGTAGTTATGTTAAAAAAAAAAAAAATCAGTCCTGATTCTAATAAAATCTCTAGTTCAGTGTTTCTCAAACTAATTTATATTCAAATCACCTGGCATGCTTGCTAAGCCATATATTGCTGGGACCCCCAACCCAAGTTTCTGCGACGGACCCAAAAATTTGCATTTCTAAGAAGTTCCTGGCCCAGGACCACACTTTGAGATCAATGTTTCAATTTACAAGAAACATAGAGGACAGAGGAACATGTTAATTCATCATAACATTCATCCATTATACTCTTTATTATACTATTAAAGTTCATTGTATTCATCTCTCTGTATTTGTGTATGTTTGAAATTTTCCATGTTGAAAAATTGAAAAATAAAAGGTTATCTATAGAAGAAAGTTTAATAAAAGGACATCAGCTTAAACTATATTGTTAAGAGAAAAAAATATGGTCACATTTTTAAAAATTATAGTTTAATAATGAGTCCCCTATAAAAATATTCCTTGGCAAATCTGAACAAAATGAGTGAAAGTCCACAGGAAGGAAGGAAGGAAAGAAGGAAGGAAGGAGAAGCATTTTATATATATATTTTTTCATATGTATATCTATACCTATATATATCTAGGTACATATATATATATAACAAAGTAATCTTAATTTTAAAAAGTCCAATATGTTAACTTAGACATTTTGGAGTGGTATCATTATGGCAATTTAAAAACTTTTTTGGTATCCTGTATTTTTTAACGTTAAAGATACCCTTTTTTATTTTAAGAAAGTTATAAACATTGCTCAGTGTTCAGCCTGGTGAACTGTACTTCTAAGTGTCTACATCTGCATCCCTCCTCCTGTTTATTGTCCAGCCTCACAAAATAGGGTCAGGGGTCTCTTTCTTAGGTATAATCCTCTGTAGGCCATGGAACTGCTGGAATCATTGGGAAGTTCTAAGCTAAGTCCATAAAATGATACTAACAACTATCACAAAAGGCACAGCAAGAAAAAAAGCTGTGAAGTAGTGTCACAAAGGTTGAAAGAAGGGAAACACCACCCCACTCTGCATGCAAAGTCTAGAAACAACAAGGGCCAAAGCACGGAATCCTGTAGCCTGCTGCAGGAGCTCAGGACCTTAGGAGGCTTGTAGGAGATCTAAGAAGGTTGGGGACACCTTGTGAAAGACTAAGTGAGCGTGCTCGCCAGAGTGTGTGTGAGTGTTCTGCTTTTTCAAAGGACTTGCCTTAATCTGGAAACTTCACCTATAGTTGCCCTGGGGAGGTCTGGTCAATGCAGGTTTGCTTCTGCTTGCCTTTGCTTTGATTCTGGAGACAATTTCCCTTTATCCTCCACGGATATTTCCTCAAATAGGGGAGAATTTTTGGGTTTAGGACATACCACCCCAAAACATGACTGTAGAAGACCAGGGTGAGCCACCCCCAAATATACTGTGATTAATAAAAAAATTTACAACAAACCTAGCTTTGTAGATCTCAATTGGCTTTTATTTGTCATTCTAGAATCAGGCTGCAGTCTGGACCAAAAATGGTTTAGAAAGCTCTGCCTCACCACATGTGCTGTTTATAGTGCTAGCCAAAGAAACGGAAGTAACATGCAGAAAACAGACGACAGCTCAATTGGTTGAAGCTCCGAGTTTGCCTTAACTGACTCTGGTTTGAGCAGTTGGCTGCCTGCTCTTGACCGAAGCTCCGCTGCTGTTCTTGGCTCAGACGCTGCTACTTGTTACAAAGGCAAATCCCTAATTTGTTTAAATACTAAGGACAAATGCAATCAGTGTAACCTAATTCTTTGTACCCTCAATGAATCCCCAACAATTAAAAAATAAATAAATAAATACTAAGTTAGGTTGCAGTTTGTTGTATAGGACCACTATTCAGGCTTCTGGAACCCATATTTAGTTTGATTTAACAATTATTTGGCATATTTTGAGCTGATTATGCTAAGAAGATACAGGAGTAGCTCTGAAAAGTTGTCCTTCCCTAAAGGAAATTGACATCTGTAAAAGAAATCTGTTTCTGTGAAGTTTCTGTATCAGGAAGAAGGCTGCTCTGAGATAATTTTTATTACCTGGGCAACTTTATCTGCATAACAAGGCAACCTTTATTCACCATATAATTCCTCCGTTCACCCTCCCATGATTTGTGTGAGCACTTCCAGCCGTCCCCCTCGCAGAAGCCCCGCAACCCTTTGGTAGCTCAGGATGCTGTATAAACTTCCATCATCTGACCCTTCTTCTGGTCTTACTTTGCGAGATTCCTATGTGTATGTAGGTAAGTAAAATGATTTTCCTCCTGCTAAGCTACTGTCAGTTTATTTCACAGACTCAATTATTGAAACTTCAGAGGATAAAGAGCGGGTTTTTCTCTCCTGTACAGTGCATTAGCTTCATTTTCACAAACACAGCCTGCAACACTGCCTACGTATGTATGGCAGGGCTTGAAGGGACGGCCAGGCCAGGCTGGTCTATAGCTCCACTGCCTCACACTTACCTGACAAAGGCCCTACCAGCTGTGTGTCTCCACTAAGGAATGTGGCTGCCCAGACTCGGCCTCTGCTCATTTATCCTATTTCCAAGTGAAAGAAATAAAATTTGTTCATTTGTTTGTTTTAAAAACACCCTAATTTCTTGTACACTGATTAGCATAAAATTGCATCTTTGTCTCAGCTGCCAGGAAGCACAATGGGCTGAAGCTTCTGACTGGGGAGATTGCTCCCTCTCCCCTCCTCCACTCTGAGCCCAGCAGCCTCCCCACCCACAGACCCCTAAAGAGGGGTCCTCCAGCCCTGATCTCTTTTACCCCAGGGTGAAACTGTGAAATATGACCTGGAGACCTGGATGGGACCCACACACACAAAGTATAGATTCTGCTTTCCTTCAGAAGTTGAAAGTTAAGACATCAGAAGCTTCCTTCACTCATTCATTCTTCTGACATTTATTCAGCAGCTGCTAAGTCTCAGCCAATGGTTAAGTACTGATTTGCCAAGACTCCTGGCATTTGAGATAGAAATAAGAAATATCAAATCATTACTTTTTCTAAAAACTTGGAAAAATTCAGCTGCTCTATGATGCTGAGATCCAAGTACATATATATGATTTTAAAATGTACAACATTCTACATTTTGATACATCTTAAATAGGGTTAAGGCCTATCAATAGTACTTTAAAAGCCGTGGCACATAAAATCGGTGTGTTGAATAACGGAGTGTAACTTGGATGGAATGAAAATCTCACAGGGAAAGCCAATGATAAAATTTTGAAACTAATAAATTAACAAAAAAAAAGCTTCATAGTGATAAACTTTGTCCATGCCATAGGAATTTCCCTTTCTATTCCAACCCAGGAGACAAAATTGCATTTTATCAAGATTATATATTTGAAATTCTCTAAGAGTACCTGGTTCTTGGCAATTAGTGTGGAGACAGGACTGACATTAGGAAGATAGATTTGGCTCTAACTTCCATTTCTGGAGCCTGCTATTCTTTTTCCTCTTTGAAGCCATATTTTCCTGATCTATAAAAGGCAGAAGACAAAATTTCCTCCCTTCCTGTTGAAGGGACAAGTGAGACGAAGCATGACACGTAAGAGATACTCAACGAATGTCACTTTTCTCTTTATACAGGGCAGTCATAGAGTTCATGTGCTTAAACTGCACATGAACTTTATGGCCATCCTCTATATAACTATTTATTATACTGTACGTATAACTCTAACGAAGCTCATTCGATCTGCAAAACATGCCCATCAGGTGAGGGAACTGAGTAACTTGGGCAAAGTCACACAGCTGTTGAAGGACACAGAGCTGGGGTTTCCAACAGATCTTCTGAAGCCAAGTCTAGGGTCAGATTTCTATACAACAGGCAACTTTGCCAAAATCCTCATCACAGGCTTTTCTATGTCTACTGCAGGCTCTCTAGCAAGCCCCACATTCTGGCTCCTAAATGGCCATGACCCGTTCAAAAACAAAACTCAGAATAAAGAAATATAGAGAATGACATTAAAATGACTGGGTTACTTTTAAGACATGATTGATTCCACTGAACATCTGTGTGAGTTATTGCATCAAAAACCCAAGGCTCATAATGAGCTCTGATATGATCTAGTGCCTGTGACCCTCTCCTCCCGACACCCTCAGGGGACGACCAGTTCTGGCCCGACACAGCTGCTCTGCTACCCCAGTTTGCAGCTATATTGACACAGCCATTTTCATGGTAGGCCTGTTGTAAATTTGTTGTTACATGGTGCGTCTGCCCCAAATTGCACGGTGTACGTAAATTTTTGTGTGTGTGGCGGGGCTGGCACGGGGGTTGGGGGGGCACTGGGGCTGAATGGAGCGTGTGATGGGGCAACCCGCAGGAGACCTAACCCTGATAAATTGTTTACTTGTTAGCGATGGGGCTCAAGAGTGGGCTGGGGACTGCAGGCTCAGCAGGACAGACGTAGAAGGTGGACCCACGCCAATTACCAGCCATTGTGGCATGCCACCCCATGATTGACACCAATGTCTCCCCTCTCACCATGGGTTCTTTTACTATCCTGGACCCAACACAAGCCCCACTGTGCTACTACTATGGTGTCTTCAATTTCCTTTGCAGCTAGCAAAAATTAACCTAGGCCTCCGGCCTGGAGAAGACCTAAGGGCTGTATTTTATTATGCATTTTCCCCCCCGTTTTTCAAGGATGAGTAAAAAAATAGAGGTTGCTAAGGCCAGTTGGGGAACAAAGGAAGCAAAGGGACAAACATTATCTTTGGATGACTGACTTCAAAGTTAATGATCTCCCCCACTGAATTGTGCTCCTGCAGCTCAATGAGGTTTTTGCCATCAGATAAAGAAGTGCCTCTTTAATCCACTAACACTTCTTTGTCCTTTTGTGGCAAAATGATCATTTCATCAGTTTCGGGTACTCTCTGCCCAGAGAGTTTTTTAGCCTGAGTGATTCAGAGCAGGAGAGACAGAGAAGGGTATTTCTCTACTTCATTTTTCCTCAAGTGACGGCTGAATAACTATGCAAAAAAATTAAGGCATAATGACCCGGCAACAGTGACAAAACCTAATTAGTCACGGAGGCCACTGGGTAATGAGCCGCAAAACCCGGCTCTTGAGTGTGTAATAACTGTATTTTTCTCCATTTCTTTCCCTTTAGTCACAGCCTTGTGTGGCATTTTTAACAAACTAAAATGGCACCAGATGCAACAGGGTTCAGACATTTTAACTTGAATTAAGAAACCATATGTTCCGATAAGTCATGGTCTCTTCTTTCCCACAGACGGAGTCCTCCATCTGTGAGGTAACACTCCAGTGGTGAGGGAATGATGGCCACGAGGACGATCACCCCACCAACAGGACTGGGCATTGGGCTTGGGAGTTGGCCCTCCAGAACCCTCCTGAGCCAGAGGTTCTGGCTCCTGCAAGCAATCTAGACATTCCAGATGTGAGGCCCCAATAGCTCCCAAAGCACAGTAAGCCCAAGAAGCTGAGGTATGAAGAGAAGGTGGGAGGGGGCAGAGGTGGGAAGGACCCTGTGTCCAAATCATAGAGTGTGGAATCCTAAGAGTTGCCTTTTTAAATGTTATCTGCTCTCATGTACCAGAGTGCTGAGCGATCTTAGGCACATGTTAGCCAATTCTGAGACTCACAAAAACCTTGGGTCTCACTACTTTTTTTTACTTATTTTATTTTTTGAGATAAAGCAACCAAGGATCAGTGAAGTTAAGAAATGCAGAAATCAAGATTTCAAGCCACATTGCTGATCAATATTTCAGGATGCCTCCTATGTTTATGGTCATTATGACTATTGAGCACAATTTCTTCTTAAAATTAGAAAAAAACTGGAAGGTAGAAAACTTACCTGTTGTACAATTTGATCCTAACACAGGCAATTCCCTTCCAAAGTCCATTAGGTAAAATGTCATTACTGCTTAACTTTTATTTTGAGCAGGGCATCCTGCAAGGGGTGCCCTTGCTTCCACTCTGGGGGCACGTCCAATTCCCATCTACAGGGGAGACACTGCCCCACAGAGTTAACTTGTATTTCCACTCTGCTCCCATGACTGTAGTCTTTGGGCCGTTACCAACATCCAGACTGTAATTGCGCTTATGAAACAGCAGACATTATGATCTTTGTTCTCTGAGAGACAAGAAGGATGACCTTTCTTTGGTCCTTCTCTATACCCAGTAGACCAAGAAAAAGTCTCCCCAGGATGAATCCAGAGCTTCAATAAAGAGCCTTATTTCCTCCTCTGCCTCTGGCCATGGAATCACATAAGGGAATCCCAAACGAGGAATTGTGCGTAAAATATGGAACACTGAATTAATCACAGCACACAGACATAGGTTGGGACAGAGACGGCTATCTCCGTGGGGGGATCTTAAAATAGCATGCATTAAAAAATAAAGACAAAAAAAATCCAGCAGTTCTCTTCTTCCTTTTGAAAGAATAAGACATGAAATTGAAATGCAAGGAAAAACAGATGTATCTACATAGCTTGAGGGTTTATATAACATTAATTGTATTTCTAATTCCCATGTAATTCTGACACAGCAAAGTGGACTGTGTAAAGTGACAGCTCTTTGTCTCTTTAACCCAGGACTGGCTGCAATAATTTGCTGGGCCTGGTGCAAAATGAGAATGTAGGGTGTCCGGTTAACATTATTAAGAATGTCAAGATAGCTACACAGACCCTTAAACCAAACCCCTTTCTAAGATGGGGTCCTGGGTGACGGAACAGGTCATACACTCATGAAGCCAGCCCTGAAAATAGAGCCAATGCACCAGCCTTCGTGTTGTAAAGGCTCACACCAGACAACTGCGAACAGTTCAGAAGGCCGCCTACCATTATTCCAGCTTCACACTCATAACTGTTCAAAGTTGACTCTTTCTTCTCTAAACTTTGAACTTCAGAAAGTCCACGTTAGCATCTCAGAAGTACTGTAAGTAAAATGGGGAGTTTCTCTGTGCAGACAATACCATTTCTTCTTGACTCTTCTCCAAACTTTCATCTATTCTAGTCCTGGCAAGCTTGGCTGCTCTGTTCATTGGGCCTTTTCCTGCACTCGAGTCAAGTCATTATCCCCTTTTTATATACTGCACTTCGTGCCCTTGTGAACCTGTTGAAAAATAGTGAAAGAGAGTTGAAAAGTACCACTGGCTCCTAAAAATAGTGCTGACTAGGAGGCAGAAAGGGGGAACTCCGGTTTTATTCAGTGCTAAAGATAACACCACCAGAATGATAGACTCCTCCGAATTGTTTGTCCCCACTGGCCATTGTCCCTTGGGCACTGAATGAGCCTCTTAGCAGCTCTTGAGGGCCTGTCACAGGTAGGCACCCAACAGAGATAATTCCCAGCCTATGCTTGACTGCCCCTTTATAGACACTCACTCATGGCTCTGAAAGGCCTCAGACACTGTTGAATAAACTCCTACTCGCTTCCATAAACTTTTTCTCCCACTGAATTTTCCGGGGATGTGAACAGCTTCCCAGCCTCCCCAGAGGATGCTTCTGAATGCACTCCTGTTCTGAATCAAAGCCTGACAGCCAAGCCTCTTTCGAAAACAAGTGGGGGGGAAAAACCCAACGGGCTATCGGTCCCCAGGAGGAATCTCTGTACTTTCTTTTGTAGGTGAAGGCCAACTCCCAGTGGCCCTGGTCAGCTTCCTGCTCTTCTTATGAGTTTGTTTATTTTCGTTGCAAGAAGTTTCTTTTTCCATGCAGGAAAATGTCCTCTGTATGTTGTCCAAGCCCTGTCTCTTTTGGTTTTATAAAAGAAGAGCATTCCTACAGGGCACAAAGATTTGGGGATTCCAGGGCATATTTGTCTTCAGAATGTCCTAGAAGAATGAGCTTTAGAGCTCCAGCAAGCTGGATTTGAATCCAGCTGCACCACTTACTGACAGCAGGGCCTTGGACAAGACACTTGCCTTTCTAAGCCACAGTCTTCTCATTTATGAAATAGGGCTAATAATAACCTATCTCACAGGTTCTTTTTTCCAAAAGTTAACAAGATAAGGCATGCAAACTATTTGGCAAGGTTCCAAGTAGGTAACAGAGCTGAATAAGAGGTAGATTTTATTACTACATAATTCCTATGTTTCTGTATATTATTCTTCTGATGTGCCAGACTTATAGGAGCCCTCTTAGTCCAGTCCTTGCCTTGGAAAGGTGTCATTTATCTACCTGACACTTAGATCTTTCTAAAGTGGCTTCTCAGTAAAGGATACATTAATATTAATTCCTCCTTAACCCATATACCCCAACTCTTTAAATATCCTAGCTAGACACATTTTCTTATATGTTCTCATCCATACAATGTCTGTAACCTTGAAAAACTGTTTTAAGGTCATTGAGGCAATGGACATGAGACTGCTTGGGAAAAAATTGTATGTGGTGTTTAATTATGGTTCTTTTTATTCTATACTCCTTGTATGTTTTTATTTCACTGCATAAAATAAATGAAGTGAATGTTTTTTTGTCCTCTTCTAGGAGCATCAAGAGATCCTCATAGCCAGAAAGAGAAGAATGAGTTCACCAGCAGGGCAGCCTCTTTCTCCTGCCCTATTTCCCCAGCATCCCCCCTGGGACGTCGCTGTCATAATAAGAGAACTTCAAGGAGACGTACTTCTGAGGTCTCAATTTTGAGATATCAAGCACCAGCAACACTTCCTTGATGAAACCATGAGGGATTTGCTCAAATGCAGATTAGTACGTTGTTCTTCAAAAATCAGTAGGGTTGGTAGTTAGACAAGAGGCTGCCTCCTGAGCATATTAACCATCTTTCTCTTAATAATAAATTCATTTTTATATCATTCTAATTGTTCCCCTGTGAGGATTAGTAAAATGTTCCAGAAGCAAAGTATTAGAGAGTGCCATTCAGAAGAATTCCTGCCCCCATTCTAACCCATCACGAAGAATCCATTCCTCTGAAACATCCTTCCTCCAAGCTTCATAAAGCAGGACTGCTTTTTAGTAATCACTTATTATTCAGTAAACTTTTACTAAACATCTACGCTGTGCCCAGTCCCATGCTAGATGGAATGATATAAAACTGAGGCAGGAACAGATCCCGATGGCAGAGAACTCATTGTCTGAGTGGGATGATGAGACCATCTACAAAAAACTCTAAGACATAGTCGTAAACAATTCAACTACGCAGCAAAATGGGCGCAGATAAAATGCCATGAAAGTCCAGAAGAAGAGAGATTAGTTCAGTGCTGAAGTGTCATAAAAAGAGAGGACACATTGCATCTGAAATGATAAATGTATTGTTCTTGCCAGGACTGGCCAGGGGGAAAAGGAGAGCTACCAGATGGAAAAACAGTCAAAGCAGAGAAATGTGGGCTCAAGGGGCAAGTTTAAGATTCAGGGACTAGGCTTGTGTCCACCCTCTTCTCAAGCAAGAATGAGAAAGGGACCTCCACCCCATAGCCTGAGCGATAGTTGTTGGAGGCATCTTTCTGCTCAGTTAGAGAACACAAATGCTTATCTCTTTCCAAAGCACATAAAGTTATACCAGGAGTTCTGGGACATCAAGCCAATGAGACTTGTGCTTGCCCTCCTGGGGCTCAGAGTCCTTCTTCTAACCGTTCTAACCCTCTCCTCTCCTAGTACCACAAGTATATATACCCTTACTATATAAAAATTATCTACATATGAGGGCTGCCCAGAAATTATCCAGCTAATATGTTGTGGCTGGATACTTTCTGGACAGTCCTTTTACAGTATATCATATGCAATACGTTCGACCTACGTATATGATTTCAATCCAAGCAGCATGATACCCTGTCAGTAATATAAAGGAGGAATATAAGGGAAAAAATTATAATAAAAAACACAATACATTTCAATATGTAAATGTTTGAGGATGCTTACACTAACAGTTATGAGGGGTCAGAAGTTATCTTCTCCATATAGAATCATCATGAATGCAATAGCTATAAACAGCATGGCTGTATTTTGTGGGAGACTCAAATGCCACAAGTAGTGTTGCCAGGGAGTTTTTTGCAATGGTGAAAAACACTCGGCCCAAGACCAAACTAAACAAAGTGTAATTGTCCTTTAATTTTTTTTTCAAGAATGAGTAGTTGCATTCTTGGAAAATTCTCTGTATGTTAAAACTATGCAAAAATTCTTTGGTGTTGGTTAGCCACCGTGGCTAACTCCTATCATCCTAGCACTCTGGGAGGCTGAGGTGAGAGGATTGCTTGAGCTCAGGAGTCCAAGACCAGACTGAGCAAGAGTAAAATCCTGTTTCTGCTAAAAATAGAAAAATTACTTTTTCTTCCATTCTTGAGATACTTTGCTAAGAAGAATATGTTCCAGCTCCATCCAGGCTTTACCTCTTTTGTGCAAAAGTTTCTTGCATGAAATGCTTATGTAATGAAATCTTTAGACTCTTTAGGAAGAATAGGAAATAGTTAAGGGGGCAAGTGTAGCTCCACCCATTTATTTTTCAGAAATGAAAGTCCAGATTTTAATAACTTTCCTAACAATAGCACCTTTTGTATCACATACTTTAATTTTTCAATTGTGAAATAATATATTGAAATATATGATTGTTTCTTTTTCTTGTCCTTGGATATTATTAAAAAGAGTTATCTTGCCTAATTTATGTTGTCCAGGTTTGAAAAAATTTCCTGATTTTAAAAATAGAGATAATGTTATTTATTTCATAGGGTTATGATTAAAACTTTAATGATAGAAAAAAATTAATGATAGAGTTAGGTAGTGCCAAACACTCGTTCCCCCATGAAAAAATTGAAAATAAACAGAAACTGTGAGAACTGAGTTTATACATCCTCAGGAAAATAATCAAAGGTGTACTGCAACCAAGAAAATGCTGAACAAAAAGAAAAAGTTAAAAAAAAGTAACATAAAAACAGTAGAAAAGCGTGTGGCAGTTTGACTTGTCTTTGTATCACAAATCCGAAGCTGTCTGGTGGCATTAAGGATGGTAGGCAGAGTTCTCCGTGTGAGGCCTGTTCTCTGCTTCCTGGAGGAGTAAAATTGATCTTTTTAAAAAATGATTGTGTTACTCAATTCAGTCTAGGGGCTGAAGAACTGATGATAGGAAAGACTCCTCTCTGTTTCTCCTAACTTGGGTGCGATCTGCTAAGGGGAGAAAGTGTTGAACATTGTTCAAGCATATAGTAAATTGACTGAAAAGCCTGTAGCCGCCAAGGGTAAATGATTCTAGTTGAAACATAAAATCGACTGCCAAAACATAGAAGGAAAGTTTGTGGAGAGAATTTTCTTGATAAATTAGGGCATTCAAGAGCCTACTGGGGAGTTTAGAAAACCACCTGCGTGCTTAACACAGGATGCCCGCTCAGAAGAGACCTGAGAACACCTGAAACTGACCTCTCTGCCTAATCCCTAGATTCAGGGCTAGTGGGAAGCATATAATAACTGAAAGGGAAAAGATCATTATGGGATTCAACAGCGAATCTGAACAGGCAGAACAAAGAAACAGTGAACTCAAAGATAGCACAATGACATTTAACCACCCTGAGGGGCAAAGAAAAAATTTTAAAAAGAATGAAGAAAAGTGAAGAGAGCCTAAGGAAAAATTAAAGCATTCCAGATAAACAGTAGTGGAATTTATTAGCAATAGGCCTCCCCTACAGGAAATGCTAAGGGAGACCCTTCAAGTTGAAATCCAAAGACAGTAGACAGAACTCAAAACTGCACAAAAGAATAAAAGCCTGGTAAAGGTGAAAAGGCACTGTTACCGTGTTTTTGCTTTTTAACTCTGCTTTGTATTCCCTACATGATTGAAAAGCCAAATGCATAAAAATATTTATAAATCTATCTTATTAGCACATTATCAATACAGGTACAATTGTGACATCAAATAACAGAGAAGAGAATCAAATGTGAAAGAGTGGAAATTAGTGTTCTATGGAAAGTAAATTGGTGTAGATTAAAACTAGATTGTTATACATTTAGGATAATTATAATTTATATAATATCCATTAAAATATATCTTATCTACTTATCTATTTAATTATCTATTATCTAGCTTGGGGTGGAGAATTTGTGACCACCTAGGACCTTAAGTGCAGCCTTTTGACTGAATCTATAATTTCTAGAGCAAATGTTTTTGATTAACACATTTTTGTTAGTCCTTTTTGATTTCATGTTATTTTATAAATTGAATATATTTAAAATACCAAAGAATAAAATAAATTCTAACAAGGTAATCCTCCAAGATTGACAGGCACTATTAGAACACGAATAAGCCATAAGGCTAAATTGATGCTCCTATGCTCATGATTTAATTCTAATTTCCCCTCCGACTAGCACCACTACAACCCAAGTCTGGTTCACAAGAGTTTGTGGGGAGAGAGGATCCAGCCTGTTATTAGGTTTTGACAATGGTGCACTGTGTTTCAGTTTAGAGTGAATTTCTGAGGAAAGAAAACAGATTTGTAATGAGGATTGGTAATTACCATACAGTTAGCTCTCCATAGTTGACCATCTTCCTACATTGAGTACCTCCTTAAGTTGATCTAATTTTCATAAACTGGCCAAGCACCACATGTGTGCATCAGTATAGTACATGTTGCTCCTTATGTTGACCACCTCCATATGTTGACAAATTTTTTACAGTCTCTTGGATGGTCAACTTACAGAGATCTATTGTATTATCTTGTTTCTGCTAAAGATAAGATGATTTGCTTGCTTTTTTGATACTGCAACCTCAACATTAAAGAAATTCAGGCTCCTATATATTATAACTCTCACAAGGATTTAGGATATTTTAAATTAGAGGGAGAGGCACCAAAGTTCATACTGCATAAATTAAAAGATATAAAGCAAAACCAAAGATAATTCTTATAAGCAGAAATGAGACCTGTAAATAAAGCCACTGAAGCAACTTATATAATCAATGGGAAAAGGGAGGCCACTCAGTGAGGTAGAAATCATGACAGAATGCTTTGTTGAAGCTTTATGCTTAGACCTGAATAACATTTCAAAGTACAAACAAATGCCTCCTTCAAGGAGAACCATAACTGATCAGCAGCATGAATTCAACTTCAACTTAACAGAAGAACTTCATACAATACTTCAAAAGGAAAACATTTATTATTCAGTAACTTTGGATAAATCAACTTATACTACTAACTTGGCAAAGATTTTATACTTCGTTCAGGTTATAACAAGATTTTTCCATGCTACTAAGTTACTCGCTTTGAGCACTTCTGCAACCGAACATGGGAAATACATTTCTTCAACAAACTAAATGTAGAGTTAGAATGAACTTGGTAAATTTAATGAGTGTATGTGCACCTTCCATGACAGAAAAACATGAAGGCTTTATTACACAGATTTGTAAAAATTATTAACTAATCTAGATGCTCTCATTTCTTTTCATTGCATCATGCATCAGCAAAATCCCTCAACTAACGTTGTTATTTTAAGTATCGCTTTGCAAAAAGTTATAATAGTCAATTATATTGGTGCAAATGCAACATAGCATCATGTTTCCTAATACACTAAAGTTGAATGGTGAGATATTCAGTGTGGATTTGTGATAGCATCTAAAGTATATTGGCTTTCACAGGGACAGGTGTTAGCCAAAATTTTTTCTCTGTGAGAACAGAGAGTTAACTTTTATGAAGAACAGAATAAGCAAAATGAATTAATGAAAGAAGATTTCTATAGGAATGCAGCATTTCTGTTTGATATTACGTCAAGTCAAAATGAATATTTACTGCAAAGTAAAACTAAGTTTATATATGAATGTGCCCAAATATCCAAGCATTTCAAAAACATCTTTTTTTTCCAACACCTTCTTTAAAAGAAAATTTTAGATTAATATTTTATTTAGTTATCAAAGGTCATTAATGAATAGGATGATATTTGTGAATCGTTTAAATAACACAACTTTTATAGACTTATTAATTGGAGAATCCAATGAAAGTTTCATTGACTTGGAGAATCATGACATCGCACTCACTAACATTTCAGCTTCACCTAGTTAATATCATAAGGGACCTAAAGATCTACAGATGGAATTCATTGAGCTCTTAGTGATGACATTTTAAAGCCATTGTTAAAGCTAAGAAAAATCCAATTGAAATATGGAAAAAGATAGTAGAATACCCATACCATCAAGGACATGCTCCAAAAATACTTTCTTGCTTTTCAATCACTTATTATTGCAAATCTACATTCTCCTACTTAGGCCAAACCAAGATATCCTAAAGATTACAAACGATCTCTAGATGGCTATCTGGAGGATCAACCAACACTGTGGACCTCCATGCTGCAACCAAATGTTCAAATACTTTCCACTAAAATGCAGATCCAATAAAGTCATTAAGAGGTTACTTAACTTTAAAATTAATAAGCAGGTTTCCTTTTTAAAAATTATAAAGTACATGGCATTTTTTAAATAAAATAATTTACATTTTTAAGTATATCTAGTTGAAGTTTCTTGAATGCAGTCTTATTTGATTATAGCTAAATTAATACAGTCTTCCAAAATGAAAAGGTTCTCTACCTTGATCTAGCTAGCTATAGATTTCTAAATCTATTATAGTTAAGTATACCTTTACAAATATATACAAAATATTTTCTTTTAATATCCTCTTTGTATATATTGTGTGTCCCAATATTTATACCTATAAATAACATGTTAGTTTCTCATTTCCATTTTTGTATACATTTCATAGTGTTTATAATGTACACATTTTCTTTTGCATGTATATAATTATTTGTATAATTTTATATATAGTATCCGTACAAAATACACACAGGAAATATGAAGGGAATGACAACAGCACATCACAAAAACCATTAAACATAGATATGACATATTGAAAATAAACGTAAAATGAAGTAAATCTTTATAAATTACTATTTTGCATGTAAATAAGTTAAAACTCTCCAATAATATGGCTAAGATTATCAGAATGAATTTTTTTTAAAGATTTAATTTGTATGATCTTTGCAAAGACTTGGTTTACATTTAAGGACAAAAGTGTTGAAATGAAAGAATGGGAAAAAATATACTCTGTGAGGGCAAGAACTGCAGTAATGATGATAATGAAAGACCAAACAGACTTTAAATCCAAATCTTTAACTAGAAACAAAGAAGTTCATTAAAGGATCAATTATCATAATAAAAATTATAAATATAAACACCAAATAACAGATTTTCAAAATATATAAAGTGAACACCAAAGTAGCTGGACACTTCAATACCCCACACTCAATAAAGGGTAGGACATCTAGATTTGTGATCAGTAAGAAAGTAAAAAATTTGAAGAACGCTGCAAATGATGTAGACCTGACTGATGTATTAGAGACTATATGACCCAACAATGTACCTGGAATATTATCTAAGATAGACTATACGTTAGCCAGAAAACAAGACTCATAGACTAAAAACAAAAGATTCAAATCACATAAAGAATTTCTCAACCACGTTTGATTCTATTAGCTAGAAATAAATACCTGAAGAAGAACTACAAGTTTTACAAATGTGAGTAAATTAAATGACATGCTCTTAAAAAAATAGATTAAACAAGAAATCACAAGGGACAAACACTTTGAGGAAAACAAAACTAAAACAAACACGGGCAGCACCTGTGGCTCAAAGGAGTAGGGTGTGGCCCCATAGGCCCGAGGTGGTGGGTTCAAACCCCGCCCCGGCCAAAAACTTCGAAAAACAAACAAACATATCAAAAGTTATGCAGTGCTTTGAAAGCTTTGTTCAGAAGAAAATGAATGGTAGTCAAGGCCTACATTAATAAAGAAGAAAGATCTCAAGTTATTAATTTATACTTTAGGAAGCTAGGAGGAGAAAATGCAAATTAAACCCAAATCTAGCAGAAAGAAATAAAGATTACAGAAAGATAAACAAAACAGAGAACAGAAAAACAATAGAGACAACCAATAAAAACAAAAGAAAAAACTTGTTTCCTTGAAAAGATAAACAGAATTGATAAGCCTTTAGCTAATTAACCTAAGAAAGAAAAAGAAAGAGAAAATGTAAATAACTAAAATCAGAAGTAAAGGTGGATAAATTACTACTGACCTTACAGAAATTAAAAGGACTGGAAGGGAAGACTATAAATAAGTGTATGCCATAAATTAGATAACCTATGGAAAATAAACAGTTTCAGAGGAAAGCACAAATTGATTCAAGAAAAAAAAATGTATGAACAGATCTATAATTAGTGAATAGATTGAATCAAATTAAAAAATACAAAAGTAAAAAAAGTCATAGACCAGATAGATTTACTGATGAATTCTACCAAATATTTAAAGACAAATTAACTAAAATCTTCAAACAATTTTGAAAAAAGAAGAGGAAAGACATTTTCTAACTTGTTTACTGAGGCTAGATATCAAAGCTAAAGATAACACAAGAAAATAAATTGCACATCTATATCTCTTATGAATACAAATGCAAATATCTTGAACAAAATATTAGCAAATAAAATTAAAAAGCATGTTAAAAGTATTATACAAAATAACCAAGTGGGATTATCCTAAAGTTAATTTAATATAAGAGAATTAATCCATGTAATACACAACACTAGGAAAATAAAGCAGAAAACAAAACACACTATCACAATTGTTGAAAAATTATTTGTCAAACCAAACAACCTTTTCTGTTAAACCAATACTGAAAACTAGTAATAGATGGGAGCTTTCTCATCTACCTTTGAGCTCAATGGTGAAGACCAAAAGCTTTTTTCTCCCCTAAGATCTAGAATAAGACAAGGATGCCCTTTTTCTATACTTCAAGTCAACATTCTACTGGAAGTTCTACCCAGAGCAATTAGATAAGAAAGAGAAATAAAAGGCATCCAAATTGGGAAGGATGAAGTAAAACCATCGCTATTTGCAGGTAACAATCCTATGTGCTAGTTTTATGTGTCAACAATATCTGCAATCATTCTATTTAGAGTAAAGACAATCCTTGAGAACGTTGGTGGAACTCATTCAATCTGTTGAAAGCTCTTAAGAGCAGATGCTGAGGTGCCCTTAAAAAGACAAAATTCTGCCTCAATACTTCAGCAATAAGTCTTATCTGGTTTTGCAGCCTGCTGTGCTGCCCAACTGATTTAAGACTGGCCGATCCTACAATCACATCAGCCAACTGAGCCAATTCCTTAACTTAAATCTCACTTTCCCTCCCACTTTTTTCTCTCCCCATGTGTGCATACACACACATCCACAGGATTGAGGGTTCAAAGAGAAACAAAAACAGTAGGATGTGTGCAAATACAGAAACAGGTTAATCATAAAGAATGAGTTCATCTGATTAGGGAGATTGGCAAGTAGGAACCTGCACTGTGGCCTGGATGACCAAAGACCCAAGAAAGTCAATGGTGCAATTGCAGGACAAAGGCCCCAGGTGGAAACCTGAGACCTGTTGGTGTAGGTAATGGTCAAAGGCATTCTGCTGGAGAAACTTTCCTCAGTGATGCCAGTTTATTATTATTACTATTATTATTAAATCATAGCTGTGTACATTAATGCAATCATGGAGTACAATGTGTTGGTTTTATATACAATTTGAAATATTTTCATCAAACAGGTTAACGTAGCTTTCATGGCATTCTCTTAGTTATTGTGTTAAGACCTTTATATTCTACATTTAGTAAGTTTCACCTGTACCCTTCTAAGATGCACCAAGTCCTTTTTTGAGACAATCTCTTTTTGTTGCCCCTGTAGAGTGCTGTGACATAATAGCTCACCACAACCTTATAATGCTGGGCTCTAGCAATTCTCTTGTCTCAGCCTCCTGAATAGTTGGGACTATATGTATCCACCACAACATGCGGGTATTTTTAGAGATGGGATCTCGCTCTGGCTCAGGGTGGTCTCAAATTGTGAGCTCGGGCAGTCCACGCACAGTGCTAGGATTATAGGTGTGAGCCACTGTGCTGGCTCTGTTTAACTCTTGAACTGACTGGATGAGGACAACCACACTGTGGAGGACAATCTGCTTACTCAATATCCACCAATTTAAATGTTAATTTCTTGAAAACATCCTCCAAGCTGATGCATAAATTAACCACGTGTACATGCACACACATACACAAAATCATATTTTGATAGACAGATTAGATATCCATCTGACAGAGATTTTGGTCCCAGGAATCAGAGTGCTACTGTAGCAAACATCAATAAATTTGAAATGACTTTGGAATTGGTAATAGGTATGTGCTGGAAAAATTTTGAGATGCATGATAAAAAATTCCTAAATTGTTTCAAAGAGACTGTTGGTACAAATATGGACTTTAAAGATGATTCTGGTGAGAATCAGAAAAAACTAAGGAGGGCGGCACCTGTGACTCGGTGATTGGGGCGCTGGTCCCATAGACTGAGGGTGCTGGGTTCAAACCTGGCCCCAGCCAAACTGCAACAACAAAAAAATAGCCGGGCACAGTGGTGGCGTCTGAAGTCCTAGCTACTTGGAAGGCTGAGGCAAGAGAATCACCTAAGCCCAAGAGCTGGAGGTTGCTGTGAGCTGTGATACCACAGCCCTCTACCAAGGGTGACAAAGTGAAACTGTCTTTAAAAAAAAAAAAAAGAAAGAAAGAAAGAAGAAAAAGAGAAAACTAATGAGGACTATAAGAAAAGCTTCATCTACAATCAGAAACATTTTCATCCAATCCCATGATTGAACTAATGTACACAGCTATGATTTAATAAAAAAAAAAAAGCTTTATCATCCTAGTGAATAACATATGTCATCATGACAGTATGTTGCTACAAATATGATTATTAAAGGCTCTTGTTCTGAGATTTCAAGCCTTAAGGTTTTGAAAACCTTCTAGTCTCAAGAACTCTAATATAATAAACAATTTAATTTTAGGCCATTCTGTTATAGTGCTTTGTTATTGCAGCCCCAGAAAAATAATACGCTATGTACACAAAATTCCCAAACAATTCACAAAGCTATGTACACAAAAATCCCAAACAATTCACAAAATCTACTAGGAAAAGAAATAAATTCAGCCAAGTCATCAGTACATAATCAACACACAGAATCATTTGCATTTATATTCATCAAAATGAATAGCATGAAAGAAAATTAGGAAAACAATTTCACTGACAATAATATTCAAAAGAATAAAATATCTCAACATAGATATAAACAAAATGGTGAAAGTCTTGTGCAGTAAAAACTACAAAATATTAATGAAAGAAATTAGAGAATATCTCAATAAATAGAAAGATATTCTGTGTTCACAGATTGAAAGATGCATTATTTCTAAGTTATTTCTAAGATGGCAACAGTACCCAAAGTGATCTTCACAGAATTTTGCTTTTTAAGGAAAATTCTAATGATTATTGCAGAAATGAACATGTCTATCTTCAACTTCCTACAGAAATCTCAAATGGCCTTGAATAGTCAAACCGTCTTGAGTCAAAAGAACAAAGAGAACTTGTATTTTTCAATTTCCAATTTGCAAAACTGAGTAATTAAAAAGTATGGTGCTGACAGGACTACAGTAGACAGACCAGCTGAATAGATTTTAGATTCAGAAATAAACCCAGACATCTGTCAACATTTGATTTTCAAAGAGTACCAAATTAGGTAATAGAGAAAGAATAGTCTTTTCAACAAATGGTGCTGTGATAAAAGTACAGCACGTGCAAAAGAACGAACTTCATGCCTTCCTCACAGCACATATGAAAATCAATTCAAAATAATTTAGTGGCCTGGATATAAAAGGTAAAACTATACAGCTTTTTGAAGACCATAGGAATAAATCTTCAACCTTAGATTGAGCAATGTCGTCTTCGATATGATGCCCAAAGTAAATCAACAAAACAAAAATTAGATCAATTCAATACCATCCACATCCAAACTTTTGCATATGAACGAATTATCAAGAAAATGAGAAGAAAACCTACAGAATGGGAGAAAATAATTATTAATTATATGGGTATCTCTAGAAGAGTCTAGTATCTAAAATACAGAGAGAACTCTTACACAGCACTAAAAAAGACAAACAACCCAATTAAAAGTGAGCAAAACTCTATTAGACACTTTTCCAAAGAAGTTGTTCCAATGGCCAATAATCACATTAAAAGATGTTCAACATCAGTAGCTAGTATGGAAATTCAATTCAAGACAACTTTGTGGTACCATGTCACACTCCACTGGAAGGGCTATCATAAAAGACGTACATTGCTAAGTGGTGCCTGTGGCTCAACCGAGTAGGGCATCGGCCCCATATGCAGGAAGTGGCAGGTTCAAACCTAGCCCCAGCCAAAAACCACAAAAAAAGAAAAAACAGTACATTGCTGGAGGGAATGCAAAATGGTATGTCACAGCCATTTCAGAAAATAGTTTGATGTTTTCTCAAAATGTAAACACAGAATTACTACATTATTCTGCAATTCTACTCCCAATTTCACATATCTCCCCCAATTAGAAAATAGATATTTTAAAAAGTACATGTTCATGAATGTTTATAACAGCATCATTCACAATAGCCAGATCAAATATCTATCAATGGATGAATAAACAAAGATGATATGTTCTTTCAATGAAGTAGTATTCAACCATGAAAAGGAGTGAACTATTTATATACATTACATGTGAGTGACTCTCCAAAACGTCATGCTAAGTTCGAAAAGTGTGACACACAAGGTCACACGTTTTATAGTTTAATTTATATAAAATATCCAAATAGACACATGTGTAGATATGGAACACAGACAAAGATTTGTGATTGCCATGGGATGGGAGGAGTGGGATATGGGAGAAACTGTTTAACGGGCAAAGGACTCTACTTTGGAGTGATGTATATGTTTTGGAACTGGATAGATGAAGTCAACTAAAAAACATG
Source organism: Arctocebus calabarensis (assembly GCA_963573935.1). Classification (NCBI taxonomy): domain Eukaryota; kingdom Metazoa; phylum Chordata; class Mammalia; order Primates; family Lorisidae; genus Arctocebus; species Arctocebus calabarensis. Next base: position 29,247 of record CAUYON010048299.1, read on the forward strand.
CATTATTTCCTTTAAAATGGTTATATTACATCATGAATTTCACCTCAAATTTAATAAATTATAGCTCTCATAAATATTTCATCACCCTATTTTTAGACCATACACTATTCTGGTGATGCATTTATTATATCTAGTTCTATCCCCTTTGTTTTCATTGATTTCATTTAGTGTAATTGACACAGTTTCTAACTATTGAGTGTACTTGCATCATTAAAGTGGTGATTGAAAAGTGATGGCCGACTGTGAGCTCAAGTCTAACTGGGACAGGTTGCTGCCCACAGCCCCACATCGTTAGTGCAGACATACACATGGCCCAAACACTTTCGGTAAATAAACTCTTCTGAAGGATGATATTATAAGGGCTTAGGGCTTACTTCTCAGGAGATGAAAGCAAAATCTATACCTCTTTTGAACAAGTTAATCTGTGGACTAATTTTATTGCAGTCTCAGCATGTTATGTAGAAAAAATGTTGAGTAATTACCATTCATTGCTTTACATTCTTCTGGAATGTTTCAAAAAGTATTTTAAATTAAGCTATAGAAGCCTTCATGAAATTTATAAAAATAAGATTAATATACAATGAACATATATATATATGAAAATACATATATACACAATATCCATATATACATATACACAAAAATTTAAACCTTTTATTTTCAATAGAGAGCACAATTAAGTCGATTAGAGAGAGATTGACTGTAGAATATCAGGGGGAAGTTTTTTACCTCTCCAGACATTTTTTCTTAGTAAGTAATAAATGAAAGCTGAAAAAGAAAATCTAGTTTCATGCTTGTCTGCCTTCCACTGTGAAGGGTCCCTGATAATAGTAGAATTTTGTAGATAGTGGGTCAACATAGATTTTATTGGAGAAGGAACGTTAAGAACCTTGTCTAACTGTGAGTATTAGTGTATCTGAAAATGAAGAAATGGAATTACAACTTCACAGTCCATTGCTCAATTGTTCAAGGACTGTGGAATTAGAAAAACAGAATTGACTTCTAGAAAATTTTGTGAAAATAAGGATGACTAAAAACAAATTTGGAGATCTTTTTTTCAAAACACATCATTAAATATGAAGGTCAGGCTGTTGGTTATAGATTTCAATGTCATGCTTTCTGCTGCTCTTGATGTAGGTGAAAACAGTGTTACCTTCACATGGGAATAAGTGTAAAAATAAAATAAGAGAATGGGAACTATGCTCACACAAACAAAACATTGGTCTTCAAAATTTTCCCCAAATAAAAAAGTCAAAGGTTATTTTTTTGTCCGTCTATTTACTAATATGGCACAAAGTAAATAGCCTAACAATTATGCCAGTTCTAAGTTATAAAAGTCAAGTCAGAGTAGTTCAGAACTTCCTATTAGGCCAGAATGGGAATGCTGTAGGTATTCACATGACTTGTGTGATCCATCATTGAAGAGAAAATAAATAAATATGTAAATAAATAAATAATGCCCCATGGGTTTTATGCATTGGTAGTAGTGAGATAATTTATTTCCTCCAAGGAGAATTTTCAACCTTAAATAAACAAAAGTATCGTGTTTTTAAAGAACCATACCCCCCATAAAAAAGAATACTACAAACAAGTAATTCTTCTAGTTACTTTATTTTTGTAAATAATTATTAAATAAACGTAATTTATTTTTTATCAAGCTGCAGAAATTAAAGCAAATGATTTTACAAAAGCCAAAGAAAGTAAAAGCAGAAGTATTATTTTCTCCCTCCCAAGTAGCATTTAAGTATAACAATTTATTTTTGATTAGTTAATTAGAGAAAAGAAATTAAGCTACTCCTTACCAAATAAAGTTTATCAATGAATCATATTTACTTGAAAAAATTTAAAAAGTGATACTCAATTCCCATGCTATTTCTTTATAAAGAAAACAAAGAGAGAAATACATTTTAAAGAATACCTGGACTCTGAGGTATTTGTGGTGATATCCACTTTAGAACTCAGTAGGGGTCAGAAGCCTAATAGTAACCCTGAAATAATTTTCAAACTTCTGATCATAATTGCAGATATACTCAGTCAACACAGATTTAGCTCATAATTAAAAGGAAAAGACTTTCAATTTATGGGAGCCTAAGAAAAAGGTATTTTCACTTTATTTGTGATAAAAGTAATTGTCATAATAAAACCTATGTAATATCTATCTATTCAGAAGTTCTCTGATTGTGTGAAAAATGAAAAAGGAAAATATGTGCCACAGAAAGACTGTACATTGTAATGATACAGTTAGTGACAAACTAATATTTACTGGAAGTTTTTGATGTTACAAGGCAATTTAATATACTTTATTCCCTCTTCCTCCACGAGAAGCTTTGCCAAAGCACAGTTGATGAGAAAATATTTCAATATTCAAATGTTTTTGGTTTATACTGAAGATAGAGATTAAATTACCAGTCCAAGTTCATTCAACCTGGTGCAGAGTGGGGTGGGCTTAAACCCAATCACTCATCTCAAAACCTGTCTTTGTCTATTAAACCAAACTGCCTTTATCGTACTTCAGGATCACCCAAACAATACCACTCCTGAGAGAGAAAATTGGGTCTAATTTGTGTTAATAATTACTAGTCTGTAGATTTCAATCTCCTTGGGCTAAGCGAACATTTTCTCCAACATTATCCAACTTATTCTAACATATTATTTATCATGACAAATGAAAAGAAGAAAATGAATGCAAAATAAGAGTTGAAACTACAAATGATATGTTCTGTGTATTGGAGCTTCTGACACAGAGGACAATTTACAAGTATAAAAGACTGAAACTATTGCAACAGAAGTTTGCCTATCCTTTAAACATAAAAAGAAATTTATTGAGTTCTTTTTATTTTCACATAGTCATCATGAAAAACAGAAACAGTGTCAAACAGCACTAGGGATCATCTCTACCTTTTCAAACTAAATGATGTTAATTTTATCTTTCAATATGACAAAACAAACTTAATCATTCTTAATTTTGCAAGAAGCTGTCATGTGCCAGCAACTTCTCTAATTATAATTATTCATGGCACTTGAAAAGACATTCAGAATGTGATTCATCAGCCAACTTAATTTTCTTGGGTTCTAACATTTCATTTTAATTTAGTCTGAATGATGGTTTCTCAGCTTGGTCAGCAAAAGATGTTCTGTGTGATCACTTAGTGTAGGGACAGAAAAGACAGAAAATTCATCATTCATTTTTACTGATTGCATAAGCCTTTCACATATTTAACAAACAATTTTAAATTATAAATGTAACAGAGTGGAAATTTTGTACCATTTAGCAATCTGTTTAATTCATTACTATTTGTAACAAAAATAGAAAACTAATAGTTCTGAGCATGAAAGTAATATAATCTTGTGATGAAAAAGTGTCTTAATCCTAGTTCTTAATTTAAAAAAATTCAGTTCCTTTTATTCTGATATTCTTCACAAAACATGTGGTATTATTATTTTTTAGTGATTTAATTTCTCACACAACCATGACTTTATTTTATACACAATTAATTGGCATTTACATATGGCTAACAAGGAATGATTAAACTGTTTGAAGGTTAAATTCCTAATATTCCTATTTATAAATCTGGAACTTGACGCCAAGTCTAATGTCATACAAAGTTGTACATGCTGGTCAATGGAATTGTAAGCAGGAAAATTATACAGATATTCATTTGTTGTATAGAGTTGTGTCTAAGTAATTTGTCCATCTAATCCTTTGTACATGGGGTTTTACCTAGTTGGACAACATAGTTTGGGTTGGTTATAGTAATAACTATGACCACACAAAAGATAATAAACCAAGACCAAGAGAGTGAAGATTTTGCCTCTCTGTGGAGAGATGAGCATATCACAGTACAGCTGCTTTATGCTAAAGTTTTATTATTATTGAAATTATATTTCTTAATTTCATAAGACAATTAGGATAATATACATAAAACCTGCATTTTTATTTGTGAGCTATTAGTTTGCAAAGAAATGTCATATCTTATAAAACAATGTAGGGATTGGACTTGACTGCCAATATTGACTCTAGTAGAGGTCACATAGTGTGTATGGGGGTTTGCAAAATAGCCACAATTACTCCTCTTGCTCTCTACATGTCACTTTTCAAGGTGATTTTTCTTTTTCTTTTTCTTTATTTTTTGAGGCAGAGTCTCATTTTTTTACCCTCAGTAGAGTGCTGTGATGTCATAGCTCACAGCAACCTCCAACTCTTGGGGTCAGGCAATTCTCCTGCCTCAGCCTCCCAAGTAGCTGGGACTTCAGGTGCCCGCCACAACATTTGGCTATTTTTTTGCTACAAGTTGGTCAGGGCTGGGTTTGAACTGGCCACCTTCAGTATATGGTCCAGCGTCCTACCCACCGAGCCACAGACACCACCCTCAAGGTGATTTTTCAGCTTCTCTCATGAAGTAGACTATGCTTCTTCTAATATTTTGATAGTTTCATGTCTTAAGTTTAAATCTTTAGTCCAGTGAGAGTCTACCTTAGTTAATGGTGAGAGGTATGGGTCCAGTTTTAGTCTTCTACAGGTCACCAGCCAGTTCACCCAGCACCATTTGTTAAATAGGGAGCCTTTTCCCCACTGAATGTTTTTAATTGGCTTGTCAAAGATCAAGTAATGGTAAGTAGCTGGATTCATCTCTTGGTTCTCTATTCTGTTCCAAACATCTACCTCTCTTGGCATGTCTGGAAAGTTCTTTCATAATCTCATAAAGAAGAGACTCTGTGCCTTGT
>CAUYON010048300.1:0-14345 GCA_963573935.1 Arctocebus calabarensis
TGTTTATTTTTGTTGTTGTTGCAATTGCCACGGCAGTCTTCTTCATGAAGTCTTTCCCTAGGCTGATATCTTCCAGTGTTTTTCCTATGCTTTCTTTCAGGATTGTTATTGTGTCATGCCTTAAATTTAAGTCCTTTATCCAACTTGAATCAATTTTTGAGAGTGGAGAAAGGTGAGGGTCCAGTTTCAGTCTTTTACATGTGGATATCCAGTTTTCCCAGCACCATTTATTGATTAGGGAGTCTTTCCCCCAAGGTATGTTCTTGATTGGTTTATCAAAGATTAGGTGGTTGTAAGCCAGTGAGAAAAAAGATAATTTTTTAATGATAAAACCAGGGCTCTTGAACACATATAAAGTTAATGTATCAAAAATTGTGTTGAATCAATCAGTAAATAAGGAAACCAGTAAAATGTTACAACTTCCTCATAAAATAATTTAATATGTTTCCACATATGGGCAATCAGGAATTCTAAAATAAATTTGCCAATAGAAAACTGCTCACTATCTATAGGGCAATAATCAATGGTAGTCCACCTAACATATTTTATTTGTATTTCTCTGAACAAAAATCACTTACATTATCATCAATTTTCTGAAAATCGCTTTCAAAAAAACAAACAAGAAAAAACATAAGCAAATGTAGCTGAGAAGGGCGCACCAGATACAAGGTGCAGAAATTGCATTTGCCTATTTCAATGTCTTTCATAATTGTCCCTGACACTTGATCACTTCCTGAAAAATTTTCTGAAAGTTCTTAAACCCATGCCCTAATCAGAGCAGAAATAAACATTTTTAGTTTTTTAAGACTGTCAGTAGTCTGATAAGGCACTTCATGGCTCACACAGTGTTCGTTATGTTTTGAAGAAAGAAGTAGCTTCTTCTGCTATGAAATCCAATGATGTTTGTAAATGAATGAGCATTGCTTTGCCAGCTTGTAAAATTTTAATCAGTTATACTTTCACTGAAAGAGATTTTACCTCTGGAGGAGTCAATATATTTATTTTATAGATATTTCAGGAAACAAAGTGATTTATCAGCATAACATAACCCCCTTAATAGATCATAACATCACTCATATCTATTAAAACACTCAATTGTTGATCCATGAATCCATTCAAGAGGTAACTAGTGAATTTTGGTGCCAGACAATGTTCTGGGAACACAATAACAGCAAAGTCCCAGCTCACACAAATCTATTATTTCAGTGAAAAGGAGAGCAATGGAAATAAATGATTGGAGAAAAATTAAAAATGCAAAGCATATAAAAATGTCAGGACATGGAGAATGAAATTTATTGAAACTGTCAGGGGAAGATCTAATGAAAAGATTACAAATGAGCAAAATTCTAAAATTGTGGAAATAAGATACCATATGCAGATTGCTACAGAGGGATTAAAAAAAAGACAAAACTACCAACAAAACATCATTTACCCCAAGGAGTAGTGAGCCTATCTGGAATATTTAGGAAGAGCAAAGAAGCAGTATGACAGAAGCCGGCTGAGAGGAGACAGCAATAGAGGGTGAGGTTAGAGAGGCCACATCAGGGGTCACATTGCATGAGTGACTGTGCAGATTCTGAACGGAATGGAAAGCCATCTTGTGTAATAGATGATAATAATAGTTTAATGCCAAGACTGCTGATCATTCACACAGGCATAATGTCCATTTAGTGTTATTCAGTAGTTACAAAATATTACTTGCAGCATAAAATTTGCAAGTTATTAAATAGCACTGTATGTTCAGTTGCTATAACTGACATCTAAATATCAGTAGTTAAAACAAATGTTTATTTCTCCCTTGCGTGAAAGTCTAGACATAAGCTAACTAGGGCTGGCGAGATAGATGAATCCAACTTCCTTCTAACTTCTCTGCCATCTTTAGGACATCGCTCTTATCAGCACGGTCTGGAATGAGGCATAACCAAAACACTGCTCCAGCGAATGGAAGAAGAAAAGGAAATGGAAGGTTACACCTTTGCTGTAAGGCTATTAGGGGTGCAACCAGGCAGTTGTACACGATTTTTCCTATTTCCTCTGAAGATCATTTCAGCTACGCCCGGCGGAAAGGGATACTGGAAAGTATAGTGTTGATTGCAGGTGACCATGTGCTGAGTTAAAATTAGGGGTTCTTTTACTAGAGAAGAAAAGGATAATGGATATTTGAGAACAATTAGTGTTGTCTGGGTTAAGCAGGTTCAAAGAATAATTTTATCTTTAAATATATTAAACATTTAAATATATTAAAAAATAGCGTGATATCAAGGAAATAATACCTAACAGAGGGACAAAGGATGTTGTTTTTCTTCCAGATCTGTTAAGAACTAGCTATGTCACCTTGAATCAGCCACTTACCTTCTCTTATATTCAGTACGTCATCTTTAGTATTGGACTGAAAATACTCAGTGGCACCTAAGCAAAAGATTCTCCCTAAAACTTTAGAAAAGTCAGTTTTATCAAATACATAGTAATTCCAAAATGGTGAAGCCTATACAATGATACAAAAATTTAACCACAAAACTATCTGGATTCCAGCCCAAGGCGCGCCAGATGTGTGTCTCTTAAAAGCCAGTGTCAATTGTCTTTATCTTTGAAAGTTAAAAAAAAATTCAAGGTGAAAATAATTTGTTCTGCCTCTATCCAGATGGAACTCTGTGATTGCCTCACCAGCGGGGCACAATGACCTGACTGAATTCACCATAGGATCATCAGCTGACATTCTGAGGTCACAATTATAAGCCAGCCAGGTAACCTTCCAGCATGGAGACAAGAAATGAACAGTTTGTCTTTGCACAGCCAGTGAATCTGGCTGCCACAGTATTCCTTCATGAAAAGCCATTGGTTGCAATGTGCCAGAGAACTCAAAGAAGTGCTTTATTCGGGATGACGAATCACAGCAGATGCTGAGGTTTAAGGCATTTGATGGATCTTGTCAAGGCTTTTGTTTTCTTCACTAAACACATTTCCTCACAGTCCATCTGTGGGTCCAATGGTCCCACTGGTCCCACTGGTCTTGCCACCAGTTTTCCAGTGCTAGGAGAATATTGATTCACAGGGCCAAAACCAGGCATGCCAAAAGTCAGGCCCTTTCTCCTCTCTCTCTAAGACCAGTAAACTCTCTTCTGTAAACAGAAAAAGCAAAATTGTCAGTCTTCATGTTGGGGCCAGAAAGAGTTCCTAGGAAAGTCAGTTAGTCTGGAAAATAGTATCTAGGAATAAAACAAAAATATTCTAGTATCTACTAATGTTGTAACCTAACACATTTTTTAGAAGGAAAAAAAGGGGGGCTTCACAAAATAAACACAAAAACAAAAATATACGAAAACAGCTCTCCGCTTGAGTAGTAACAACTGTAAGGTATGTGAGAATTAATGGTGATTTGATGTTATACCTTTTTATTACAATTTCAATGATTTCTTTAACTTGAGTGAGAAACAAGATTAAAATAAACATTTAACACACATACTGTTCTACAAAAATCAAATACTCTATGAGAGCTAGTGATGTCGCTCAATGGGTTAATTTGATATTCTATTTAAAAAGCAAAAGTCAGTTATGATAACAGAGCACAAAAATAAATAAATAAATTCTCATACCTGCAATAGCAACAACAACCTCAACAGTTAATTTGACAGAATGAGTTTTTGTGGATATATTTAATAATTGAGGTGCTGAAAATACAAAGTTCAATTTATTCATTCTGGTCTATTTCACACCATGGGGAGTAAGTCACTGGAATAAAATTTGGATGCTTTCAATTTCAGCCTGTCTTTTCTTAATATATTTTTTTCTTAAGTTAGGCATTTGGTAATATGGTCTGGAAAAAAAAGAAAATAAAATGTCAGTGCACAGCAAAACCTTTCAGGGCCTAAAATTGTTCTTCCTTTCCATAGCCACCTTTGTTATGAATGCTTTCGTAAAATGGAGAATAGTTACTCCTTCTTTAAAAATAAATCTTCAAAAACTACTTTTGGTATCTGAATCACAAAAGTAGTTGTATTTAGTAAAAACATCGTGTATTTTAGAGTCATAAAACCAGGATTTGTATCATGACTCCATTATTTCCTCAATGATTCAGTGATTCAATGAACATATACATATATTAAGTATGCACATACATATTAACTGTCCTATTGGAGGCAATAAACAAATATTAATTTTTCTTTTTTATTTCAAATTAATGTGCAGTTACAAAATTTTAGGTTATATTGTTTTCACTTCCAAGGTAAAGTCAAAGTTGTTAACTTCACCCAGGGGCCGTGCTGAACACCCTCACATTGGAGTTGTTAAGTGAAATTCCACCAGTCACCCTCCCTCCTCCCCTTCCATTCCCCTTCTTTCTCCTCCCCCTTGTTAGACTATATTTGTTTTTAATCATTCTTTTGAGCATGTACTTGTTTGTATATTGGTTTCATACCTGTATTGAATACATTGAGTACATTGTTTTCCATTCTTGAGATACTTTACTAAGAAGAATGTGTTTCAACTCCATCCAGGTAAGCACAAAAGATATAAAGTCTCCATTTTTCTTATGGCTGAATAGTACTCCATAGTATACACATGCCACAGTTTGCTAATACATTCATGGGTTGATGGACATTTGGGTTGCTTCCTCAACTTGGCAATTGTGAACTGAGCTGCAAAACACATTCTGATGCAAATATCTTTGTGGTAACATAATTTTTCTTCTTCTGAGTAGATACCTAGTAATGGATTATAGGATCAAATGGATGGTCAACTTTTAGTTCTTTCAGAATTCTCCATATTTCTTTCCATAAATGTTGTATTAGTTTGCGATCCCACCAGCAGTGTAGAAGTGTTCTCTTCTCTCCACATCCATGCCAACATCTGCAGATTTGAGACTTTGTGATGTAGGCTAACCTCACTGGAAATAAGTGATATCTCAGATTGGTTTTGATTCAAATATTAATTTTTTTTCAACATAAGCCTGACATCTAACATAAAAGACTCTATGGAACACTGGGTTAAGAGCATGGACTCTGGTGCTAGATTGCTTGAGTTTGAATCCCGGCTTTTTTGAATTTATATCTCTGTGTGCCTTGGGTTCTTAGTTTATAATATTGAGATAATAATAGTATATTCTACATGGGGTTGTTATGTGGGTAAATAGAATTTATTTATTTGTCTGGGAAGAGAGGACCTAGGCGATCATCAGCCAGGGAGGAAGCTGCCTGGATCACCAGACTGCGGCCCACACATCTGAGCCACACAGAGCAGAAGACACTTCCTAGTCATGGTCCAGCACAATGCAGAGCAGAGCTTAGCCCCAGAGGAAAAGGACTTGAGCATAAGGCCTTTTAGACAGTGAAATTCTGTCTAAAATTTCACTGTCTAAAAGGAAAAGAGCTTGAGCATAAGGCTGTCATCCAGATGATGAGGCAGCATCTCCCAGGGGCTAACAATACCCAAAGGAGCAGCTTGAGTCTGAATGGCCCAGAAGTGGGTCCTTTTGCTGTCATAGCCCACATAAGCTGGGCCACAGGTAATAATATATGTGTGCATACCTGTAGTGATGACAAGCAGAAAGAAAATGCAAAGCTGTAGCAAGCAGTAGTATAAGAATATAGACATCTAGTTTCCTCATCTCTCTCCCACCTCTACATAACAAGCACAATACTGGGAAGGAATCTGTGCAATCAATTTCTCTCTCTCCCTTTAAGGGCTCACTACTAGTTGGGAAGACAAACATGGAAACAGAGAAATGTTGTACAGTTAACAGGAGGACTTCATAAGGAGTCATTATTGGTGTTGGGTCCTGAAGGGTGAGTATTCTCCAAGCAGGCAAGGGAAAGAAGGGAACTTAAAGGTAATATCTGAGGCAAATATAGAGAAAATTCTCAGAGGCATAGATGGAATGATATGTTCCAAGAAAAGAATATTTAATTATAATTACGGGCATCAGGGGAGGGAAGAGCGAGGAAGACATGAGAAAGGGACAAGAAAGAGGCACTCCCAGATGGGAGGTAGAAAGAGTTCCATGCTAGGCTCTGAAGAGCCTTTGTACCAAGAGGAAGAGTAGAAATTCATTCTGTAGGAAATTAGAATCTAACAAGTGTTTAAAAACAGCAGAGCTGCCTGGTGAGAATAATGGCCATACCTCTCCAGAGGTAACATGGCAACTGCACTGGAGAAGAGAGACTGCAAGGAAGGGTGGTTCAGTAAAACAGAGCAGCACAACTATATCCACAGCAGTGTTAGTCTCCAAAAAATGAACCACAACCAAAAGGATGGAGACTTTTGAAGCTCATGAGCCATAAACTCGCTTCCTTATGTTTAATAATAAGTAAATAAACCAGTTGGTGGAGAATGATTTTAAGAAGAATATTGGATATAAGAAATGTAAAGAAGGTAATAAACACCTTACAGGGTTTCAAGGGAGTACATACACATATAGGTACATTTTACTAGAACAGAAGCCTCCCCAAGCATTAGTGAACCAACGCAAATCATTAGTTTCATTGTTGTCTGCTCTGTTAAAACCTATGGTTTTACACACATACATAGGTCCCTAAATGGAACTGGCCACGCAAATACCTAAAAAATTTCTGATGCTGATAGAATATTACTAGAAGTTCAACTCCATATTGCCCCCACTTTTGCTCTCTCTTTGACCCTTTCTTTTTTTCCAACTGGGGAAAGAGAAAAATAAAGCAAATAAGCCTCAATTTTGGCAAAGCATATTTAAGATAAGGTCTGCCAAGTTCAAAACTAAAAATGCAACAGCTGTTTGCACAAAACATGCATGACCAAAAATCCTTCATGATTAAAAATCCTGCATGACTGCTAGTATGCCTTTGCTTCTGACCTCACGATCCCTGATCAGGATGCTGACTTCAACATCTGTTAGCCAACCCCAGAAAGAAGGAGGTTTCTTCTGACCATATGAGAGAGGGTCTCTCCCAAAAAGGATTAAATGTGCACACTTAATAATGGAAATGCTTCTAAGGAGATCTATGCATCCAATCAGGAAATCTACATGGGATCAGAAAAGTCATGGTTTTGCAGTGTAGACAGACTAAACACAATGCATATGCTGAATATTTGGAGAAGCATCTGACTTCTCTTGCAGAAGAGAGCTCCTGGGGTCCAGCCATGGTGTCTGCAACTAGAAAATATTGCTTCTTGGGGCTGTGCCTGTGGTTCAGTGGGTAGGGTACCAACCCCCTATACTGAGAGTAGTGGGTTCAACCCCGGCCCTGGCCAGCTAAAACAGTAGTGGCAACTACAACAAAAAATAGGTGGGCATTGTGGTGGTCATCTGTAGTACCAGCTACTAAGGAGATTGAGGCAAGAGAATGACTTATGCCAAGAGCTGGAGGTTGCTGTGAGCTGTGATGCCATGGCACTCTGCCCAGAGCAACAGAGTGAAATTCTTTCTAAAAAAATATATGTGTGTGTGTGTGTGTGTGTGTGTGTGTGTGTATTGCTTCTTGAGTAGCACAGCACATGCCTTCCTGGTGCTGGTCACAAGAAGTATCCTTGTCTCTGTCATGGCAACAGTGGAAGAGGGCAGGAGCAGACATTGAGAAAATGTCTAAGGCAGGACCACCTCCCACATCAGCCTGGCAGCTATTTTGGAAGCAGCCCAAGAGGGGCAATAGCCACTGTCTTGCAAGGGAAAAGCCAGTAGATGGTGGAAATTACCTAAACCTCAAAATATAAAGGAATTCCATGGTGATAACTGCAGTTAGCAGCACCAAAGAACACAGCAGTAACTTAGAAAACAAAAACTTGAGGGAGTTGGAAGGCAAATAAATACCCCTTTACCTTCATCATTCAACTTCAAATAGCAAGAGAAGAAAGTCAGACATATGAAGATAAAATTTTCACACTAATGATAAAGCTTATTGCAGAATATGGCTCAAAATCTGCAGTTAAAAAAGTCTTCTTTAGACTTCATCCTAAATTAAACATTGGCACAGTTGGACAATAGCAAGCTTCATCCATTGGTGGAAAGAATATTCAGACTTTATCTCCTATGGGAAAATAAGATCCAAAAAAGTAAGGGGCTGAGCTGGACATATTCAGAATTGAATGTTCCTAGTAAAATAACACACTCTCCCACCCACCCAAAGGTCGGAGTAAACAGAAAGATAGAAGCACTTCAGCCCACCATAATTTTTTTCTCTAGGAGTGTGAAGTAGGCATTCTTTCTCCTTCAAAGAAGCACATGGGGCAGGGAGGTGAGAATACTATTACATTAACCATAATAATAATAGCAACTAAGGAAACTGGATAGCCACATGTAGAAGACTGAAAGAGGATCCACACCTCTTGCCTCTTACAAACATTAACTCACAACAGAAAGCAGATTTAAATCTAATTCATGAAACTAAGAATTCTAGAAGAAAATGTTGGAGAAACTCTTATAAAAATGGGCCTAGGCAAAGGATTTATGAAGTAGACCCCAAAAGCAATCACAAAAACAACAAAAATAAATAAATGGAACCCGATCAAATTAAAAAGTTTCTACACAGTCAAGGAAACAATCAATAGAGTAAATACACAATAGACAGAAAGGGGGAAAATATTTGCATGCTATGTGTCCTATAAAGGGCTGTTAGCCAGAATCTACAAAGAACTCAAGCATAGAAATAAGAAAAAAACCAAATTCCATTAAAAAGTGGGTAAAAGGCATGAACAGAAGCTTTTCAAAAGGAGAAAAGCTAATAACTAATAAACATGAAAAAATGCCCAAAGCTAATAATCAGCAGGGAAATGTGATTCACAATCACAGTGAGACATCCCCTCACTCCAGAGAGAATGGCTTTTATCAAAAAGACCCCAAACAGCAGATCTAGCCTGAACGCACAGAGAAAGGAACACTCTCACATTGTTGGCGGAACTACGACTAGTGCGACCTCTATGGAAAATAGTATGGGAAACCTCAGAGAACTGCAAGTAGACCTACCATTTATTTGATCCAGCAATCCTTCTATTAGGTATTTTTAAAAGTCATGTTATTGAAAAGACATTAGCATGTGGATATTTACTGCAGCTCAATTTATAATCACAAAGATGTGGAATCAACCCAAATCCACTTCAATACATGAGCGGATTAATAAAATGTGGAATATGGAAACCAAGAAGTACTTCTCAGCCTTAAGAAAACCTTTCGTAACAACCTAGATAGAAACTGAGACTATGCTCCTAAAGGAAGTATTGCAAGAATAGAAAAATAAACACCACATGTACTCACTGTTCAAGTGGAACAAATCAGTCAGCACTTATGTGCTCAGACGGGAGTAAAGAACAGCAGAAATAAAGCAGGTGGGAGGTGGGAGGAGGGGATGGGTAAATTCACACCTAGTGGGTACAGTGCATACTATCTGGGTGCACTCGTAACTTTGACTCAGACTGTACAAAAGCAACTCATGTAACCAAAAAGGTCTATATGACCATAACATTCTGAAATTAAAATAGTAATAACAGCAGTCATTACTGATTAAATGTTTATTGTATGCCATTTTTGTGCTTTGTGTACACCATGTTATTTAACTACCATTAATACTATTTACTATTACTATTTAATAAGTATAGTACCATTAATATTATTTACTATTACTATTACTATTTAGTATTTACTATTACTAATACTATTTACTACCATTTAGTAAGTAGGTATTGTTTTTATAGATGAATACACAGAATCTGGGAACTAGGAGTCTTGCCCAAAATCATAATTATGAACAGCCAAAGTCTGCGGTTTGTCTTTGAGACCCCTTAATTCCTCTGTCTCCTACAGGTGAGGATTTTGAGTTCTCTAATACTCAGTAAGGGAAGGAAAGAGACTGGAAAAGGGGAGAAGTAAGTTCAAGTCTCACATATTATTGAGGCTTGGAGAACTGACAAAAGGTCCTTGATTAGTTATAACCTACCTCCTTGAGATAGTAAGTTTCCTGTTAGATAAATTCTTCAATGCAAAAATACGTTTTTTCATAGAAGCTTAGTGTTACTTTATTATATCATGCATATAAAATACGTTGTTCATATTCTAAGCAAATACAGAGAAAAAGCTTGTGGATATTGAGTAGTGGCCAACTTCCAGAACCCTTGAACCATGTTACCCTTTCACCTATATCTGTATCCTTTAAATACAGGATGGTAACCCTGTATTGATGGTGAAAGACGGTTCACAAAAGTATATTCAGAGTATAATCACATTATTTAACTTAAAGCTATTATAATGCTTACCATTTGGTAATAAAAAAAAAACAGCAAAAATCAGATAAAGTGCTTATATTCTCATATATTTGAATGGTTAAGTCAGAAGCAGAAAATTTTAAGATATTTTCACTTCTGTGAATGGTTTCCACATTAAATGGCCTTCCTCTGCTTTTTGGAAACCTAACATTTTCCTCATCTGGATCATAATATAATATATATCATATTCTACTAAAAAAACAAACTGGAGTGTGATTTGCATCACCTTTTCAATTTTGGTAGATGAGAACAAAACAATAAAAAAATAACAACTCAAGGGAAGATTAAGTTTGTAACAAAGGTGTCAGTCATTCACTCTGGTCTTTGGAGCCTCCAGTTGCCACCTTGTTGTTTCGGCTCTTCCCATCCTGCTGTTCTTACCCTTGTCCAGCTACAGAGTTTCTGCTTGACCAGATTCCTTCTTTCATGAAGCAAAATTATTTGGTCTCTGCATGGAAGTATTTGTGTTTTAAGATTAATCTAAAGCCTCAGCAGGAAGCAGTTAGATCGAGTCTTCGCCCTTTTTCCCTAACAGCAGTTGGAGTTTCTACTCTGAGAGAGAATTGACGCAGGACATTTGGCGCCCTACCCAGCTCAGCACAGCTGAGGAGCTGCTGCCTCCTCTTTGGCGGTATCGGTGCTCGGCAGCCAGCCGAAGAGCCAGCGGGCTGGATGACAGGCAAGGAGGGGGACCTCCAACCCCCACCGGAGGCTCCAATAGCCAAAAAGTCTGGACAACTGCCGAGGAGACACCTGTGCCTTGGTGTCTCCTTCAGTTTACATTTAGGATTAAATGTGGAACCCCCATTTCCTATGCCTAAGTCAATTTCTTGTGAATTTCCTAGGCCTCAATTCCATGAATGGACTGTATACATTCATTCACTTTGCCCCCGGCGGAAGGGACTGTATTCATTCATTTCTTGGCCAAGGAACCCATACACCTATATATATCCTGAGACTAAAGGCCTAAAGGAGTAGACGGGAAAAGACCTGGAGAGAAACGGAGAGAGCTTCTCTCTCCCCACTTGAGTTCTCTCCCTCTACCAGGAGCTTTAGTGTTTTCTGTATTCTTTTCTGTAAATAAATTCTGTCTTACCACTGGAGGGGGGGAATAATGTAATGAAGAATAATAAAATACACGTATTTAAAAAAAAAGTATTAATCTAAAGCATTACTGCAAAGGTAAAAGAAAGCAATAGATGTGTGGAATTCCAAACACAAATACAGGTGATTTGGGGGGATGAGAGTCTTATATTTTCCCCTAAAATTACACCATCTTAATAACACCACTAGCCCCATCTCTGAAAGTTAAGACTGATTCCAAGGATATCAGCTATAAAAAAGGAATTAAGGTTTAAAAGTTCTAGAATAAACTGAATAATAGAGTCCAGTGGTTCTTGGAAGTCCCCTACAGTGTCACAATAGCCTTTATGCACTGAGAATTACTAAGTAAAATTTCAAAGTTATAAAGTTTCTTTTTCTTGTTTTCTTTTTAAGCCATAAGTAGTACATATGCCTAAGCTAAGCTGAATAACATTCTAAGTTTAATGAAGCATCCAGTCAACATTTTCAAAGATACTTCTATGTAACTGACCATGTGCTAGGTACACAGGATACAAAGATATTTATGTAAAGAGCTCAGTATTGAAGTTGGGTGCCAGACAAACAAATAACTAAAAGGCAATGTAACAAGTGCTTTTACAGAATTTCCACAGAGTTGTGAGAGGACAGAGATGAGAGTAACCGAGTCACTTGGAAAAAGTCACTAAAGTCTTCTTACAAAAGGTAACCTTTTAACTGGATCCTAAGTGAATGCAGCTTTTGATCATAGGAAGAAGACAGCGAGCATGAAGCTGCAGAGTTGAAAGTACTCTATAAAGAGGGGAAGAATCAGATGTGTACACGAAATAGTGGCTGTTTATTTTTACATCTTCTATTAGGTCCCAGGGGGAAAAAATGCAACTCAAACATTCACGCATCTCCCCTCAATTAAGCTACAATATGCACTAATAGACTACGTGCTGAAATATGCAATCTTTTTCCTGAGAAAACATATCAGCAAAAATACAACTTTAAGTCTCTAAGTATCCAGATTTAAATTGTAGTTTTATTATTTTTGTCTTTATCTGAATTCAGCCATCAATTCATTTGACATTATGGAGTACCCTTCAGTTGCCAGGTGCTTTTCAGGGCACTGGGGATATATTAAGAGAATAAACCCAGAAAAGTAGTCAGATGCTTCTGGATTTCAATTTTGTTCTATTTGATTAAACTACATGGGGCAAATAAAAGCTAAATAGAAAACAATTGAAAGCAGCATTTACTATAGTTTTCCACTGCTGAAGAGACAGAAATTGTTGAAGACTGTCCAACAATGTGGAGATCTAGAAAATTCCCAGGCACCCAGTTTCTCATTTGGAACTCCTGAAGGGCTGTATCTCGGATACCTGAAGAAGTAGAGTCTATACAACTTTACATATCCTTGAGTCATCTCAATCCTATCAGGAGGGCCCATTTATGCACATCTTATAAGCAGAGGTACTACCTTTGTTCTTGATTACTTTCAAAAATGTTTTTTATAGGAAACAGCCACAGAAGAAAGATATGGTGTATTTCTTTGGAGTAAAGGGCAGGTTGTTTAACAGATGTAGATCTATTCAGCTTACTTATTGCTTCTTGATAATTGGTGGCCATTGTAATATAAGAAATTTGTCCACTTTATAGAAGTTGTTGAATTCATGGGCACTGAGTTCTTAAAGTAGTCTCTGTTTATCTTTTCAATGTCTATAAGGTCTATAGTAATGTACCTTCTTTTATTCAAAGGTTTACCGTATGTCTATCCATACAAAGTTTTACCCATTTTGTTGATATTTGCAAATAAATAGCTATGCTTAGATTTATTTTCTCTATTATATTTCTATTTTCAATTTATTTGATTTTTTCTCTAATTGTTATTATTCCCTCCATCATACTTGTTTGGGTTTAATTTTATGGGTTTTCTTCCCTTCATTTCTTAAAAATAAATCTTAAATCGTTGATTTAAAAATTGCTTCCTCTCTAAGAAAAGCATTAAAAACCATTAATTTACCTCGAAACATTGCTTTTGATGCATCCCCCAATTTTTGATATTTGAATTTTCATTTTCATTTAATTAAAATGCTCTAATTTCCCTATGCCATTCCCTCTGAACTGTATAGGCTATTTAGAAGGGTGTTTATTTCCAAATATTTGAGGACTTTTCATGTGTTTTTCTGTTATTGGTTTCTAGTTTGAATTCCATTTAATCTAAGAACATATTTTGTATTGTTTCTATTCTCTATACTTGCTTTATCTAAAATAACATCTAGTTTGGTGAAAGTTCCATAAACACCTGAAAAAAAAAGGCATGTATGCTACTGTGATGTGGAATGCTCTAAATGCATATAATACTGCCATTTGCTGGATGGTGTTATTAAGGCTTTCTATTTCCTTACTTACGTTCTTTCTACTTCTTTTATCTATCCTGAGAGAGAATTGAAGTCACCAACATTACTTGTGGATATCTTTATTCTATCAGTTTCTAATTTTTTAGAGTTAAAATGGATTTCATGGACAAGATCTATTCAATCTGAAAAATGTCCAACTTTTATTTGGCATATTTATACAGTTTAGACTTAATATACTTATTGAAATAGTTTAAAATCTACTATCTTATGTCCAATTAGGTATTATTAGTTATATTTTTTAAACGTCTAAATGAATACCCTAAATTTAACAATGTACATCTTTAATTAATCACATGGTGTAAGATTCTTATAGCAGAACAATTTTAATTCTTTCCCTATCTTTTGTGTTCTTAGTCAAACATTTTACTTTACATATGCCATAAATATACAGCAAATTGATATCAGTTTTGTTTTTCAGAACAATTACCTTTCAGAGCAATTAAAAAAACTTTTTTTTAAAGAATTTTATGTATTTTTTATGAATAGCATTTTCTAACACTTTTTTTTTTTTTTTTGAGACAGAGCCTCAAGCTGTCACCCTGGATAGAGTGCTGTGGCATCACAGCTCACAGCAACCTCCAATTCCTGGGCTCAAGCGAGTCTCCTGCCTCTGCCTCCCAAGTAGCTGGGACTACAGGC